>OVAX01000083.1:0-124151 GCA_900406405.1 Lepidium africanum | reverse complement strand
CCCCCCCCCCACAATATTCTAAAGGTATTCCCGATTGAAACATTAGGGCCCTAGCTATATTCAACAGATCTTGATGCTTTCTCTCTACAACAGAGTTTTGTTTTGGAGTTTCAGGACAACTATGATAAGCCTTACAGCCTTTAGCTACAAAAAGATCATTGAACTTCAATTCATTAGCATTATCAGATCTAATAGCACAATCCTTAGTATCATATTGAGTTTCAACCATTTGAACAAATTGTGGAAAAATAGTGAAGACATCAGATTTCAGTTTCATCAAGTAAATCCATGTAGCACGACTATAATCATCAACAACAATAAAAAAAAATCGAAATCCATCTACAGTAGGAACAGAGAAAGGACCCCAAACACAAATATGTATCAACTCAAAAGGTTTAGTAGCAAATATTATTCCGAGAAACAAAAGGTAAATGTTTCTGTTTAGCCAAATGACAAACATGACAAGGTTTTTTAGACTTTTCTACTTTGGTTTTGGAAATACCAAGATTATTAGACAACAAATCAATTCGAGACATAGATGGATGACTTAAACGTTTATGCCACAAAGAACTATTAAACTTAACAGAATTTATATTAGCATTACCTGATGTAAGAAAACAATTACTTTCAGCCAAATCTAGAATATAAAGATTCCCAATCTCTCTACCTTTACCAATCATCAGGGGTAAAAAGAAAATTAACATTCAAATGCTTAGTTAAAGCACTAACACTCAGCAAGTTGAAATGAAAATTTGGAATATAAAGCACATGTTTCAAAGAAATAGCATCAGAAAGTTGAATAGTTCCTACGCCTTCTATTGTAACTGTGATCCCATTTGGTAATGTCACATAAGTATCTGGTATTCTTTTAAAGCCTATGTATAAGTCTCTATTGTGGGTTACATGATGACTCGCTCCTGAATTTACTACCCAGCTGCTATGACACATTCCATTAACTTGAGATATAGAAGCGGCTAATAGCATGTTGTAGAAAGAAGCTTGAGAAAAAGTAAGAATAGTACCTAAAATTTGATGTATTTGAGGTACTAGTTTAGAAGTCGAAGCAGTTGATTTATCCAAGTGAGACGCAGTACTAAGAGACTGAAGCTTAGAGGATAGATAAGAGATAAGAGACTTAATCTGGTTTGTGCTCATCTTGTCTTGTACTTCAGAAATATGAGCAACACTATTCTCTGAAGTAACATTTGCAACAACAGCAGGTGTACCACTCTGTCCTGAAGTCTTCTTTTTATTCTGAGGATGTCCTGGTGGATACCCGTGAAGTTTGTAGCATTTGTATACAGTATGACCAAGTTTGGAGCAGTGTGAACACTTAGGTTTCTGATTCCCTCCATAGGCTAACATCACTTGATGAGAATCATCTTGAGTAATCTATGTTTGAAAGGAAGAATGCATTGGCGTAGAATGAGATGCTCTTTCAACGTTTCTTTGACTCTCATCGTGATCTAGCATGTTGTAAACCTCACTTAACCCTGGTCTTGGCTTTATATTCAGAATTTGACCTCGAATGTTGTTGAAGTTATCAATTAGTCCCATAAGAAACTGTATAACTCAACTAGTTTCTACTTCTTCCATCAATTCTTTGACATGATCACAGTTGCATTTCTTTACCGAAGTTGCTCTAGTATTAGCAATCTGCTCCCATAAGGTTTTCTTCTGTGTATAGTAAATAGACAGATCTAGATCTCCTTGTTTCAAACTCATCACTGCTTGTTCAATCTGATATGTGCGTGGTAGGTTGTTCACTTTGAATCTCTGAAACAAATCTTCCCACATCTCAGCAGCATCTTGAAAATAGAGAATACTTCCATAAATCTCTTTACTAACAACATTCAACAACCGGATTTTACCATACTGTTACATCTACTGCAGATTTTAAATGATCTATTATCTTTTAAAGGACGAGGTAAAGATCCATCAACAAAACTCAGTTTGTTCTTCGCATCTAAACTTATTTTCATCGCAATAGAGCAACTGTTATAATTCGTTCCATCAAGAATAGTAGTAACGATCAACATACCTAGATGATCGGCGGAATGCAAGAAGAAAGGACTGTGAGTGCTAACAAATGATTCACTTTTGTTTTGAGTTGAAATCAGATGCGATCGCAGAATCGAACGCTGATTGTTGATCGGAGATGCAATATCTTCATGAATTAAAGTTGAGCGATGAATCTTGAGTTCTGAATCATATATCATCTTCAACACTTTGAGCTCGAGATCGAGCTTTTCCCCCTCTCCTCACCATTTCTACTTCGATTGAGATGCGGAAGCTTCAGATTCACTTGAAATAGAGAACGACGAAGGATGATAGGCTTGAAATTGAAGATTAGAATCAGAGAATTGAGTAGAAGAATTGCTTTGATACCATGTTAGCTAACAGAAAGAGAAGTTTGAGAGAAATCATGTTTACCAAACTTTCTGTTATCTCTGATTGATCGAAAATATTATGGTTACAAGAAGTTTATATACAATTGGTTATACCAACATAAACCAAACAAATCAAACCAACCCAATTACATTAGACTAAACCGGTCCTATCATTAATAAGCAATCAAACTGTCAAATGAACAGAAGACGTATTCCAATTCGAAAAATTTATTCAAACTAACTACATAGACGTAAGCGAGTAATAAAATTAAAGTGAACCAATGATTGAGGCATTTTTGTTCTTCAAAAAGTTTTGAAATTTGGACAAACACTCTAATTAAGCAACAATACCTACATTCCTTACAAACATCAATAACCGTAAAAAATGATATTACGATTTAGAGTTTCTAACCATACCCTCACAATAAGTCTACCTAAAAAAAGCAATAACCACAAAGCTAAATCAAAGAAAAGCACAAAGAAATGGCCAACAAAAACAATAAATTTTCTTTGTTCTTAGGCACGACAAATCACCACTTATGTTATTTTATATTGTATGTGCGGTTTTTTAAATAATTTCAAGAGCAATTTTAACAGCTTATCATTTAAAATCGCACTTTAAATTTGGACCAGCAAATGACCAGCAGATTTGGATTGATATCTGGACAGCAAAAAAAATTATATTTAATTATTAATCAACCAATTCAGACGGGAAAAAAAATCAACCAATTCATACGCATGCAACAAATTTCAAATTTCAGCAAACTTATTGAAAATTTGTAATAGATATTACGTGCATGTGTGTATAGGCATATCGACCTTTCAATAAATTGTATATTTCTTTTAACCTAAAAATTTTCAACCTCTCATACCAGAATTATTATAACAGGATCATGTAAACCATCATGACGAGAAGAGCTCGATTTTTTAAAATAATTAAATTCCTTTTTTTAATATTTAGAGTCACAAACTCCATAATTCATAACTCAAATTCCAAATCAAACTTAAATCCAAACCCTAAATCATATTTATGTGACTATATGGATCCACAAAGTAGTAGAAATTAATTTTATCAATTATAATACAATTTTAATATTTTCTTTTTCTAATGTTCTTAAAATTTATTATATCAAATATATTTTAATATTATCTAAAAATGCACTGATTTTATATTTTTACCAAATACATATTATTGTGTCTTACATTTTTTCATCAGAACTGCACTTATATCGCATCACATTTTGTCATGCATCGTCAAAATTGTAGTTACCAATCGGATTTATAGAATGTGATTTGTAGATGAATATAGCATAAAAAACTAAAAATAGAGAAGAGATAACAGAAGTAAGAAAAAGAAGAAGCTTTCAGTTGATAGTCATTTCAAGATTTGTATATGGGATTTGCCAAATATGTTTAAAGAAAATGTCAATCAAACATCGAACTTACTAAAAACATCAAATTAAACACTTAATTATTATAATTGCAAATTAAACAATTTATTTTTAGTTAATTTCTGTTAAGACCATCAATTTTGCATTGACCAAACCAATTTTCCCCAATGATATAAATCGTTTAGCAGAAATAACGAACCCTATTTAAGATTGTTTAGTATTTCAACTAACCAAATACATTAACGGGATTAAACGCTTTTTCAATTGACAAAAGAAAACACAGATAAAACTCAAGTTTACAACTTTTGAATTTCCAAAATACATTAATATCAATGTAAAATTTTTTGTGTATAAGGAAGAAGATATCATATATTTTTTAGGGAATCCTTTGATGTCACGTTCGGTAACAGACACGCGTGAAAGCTACAGGTCGAAGGGGACCGTACTAGACCGACAATGACACGTGTCAATAAATAATTGGTTATACGCAGAACATAGCCATGCAATCTGGCCGCCGACCTGGCAGACGCCCTTAAGGACGCATGTTTTGCGTTTCTGGTCTTCCTCTTGCCGCTGTCGCTATAAACACGTTCCCGTTACAATGGTCCCCAAGCCATTTAATCAGACCGCTTTGTTATACCCAAAACTTATTACCAAATCTCTTACAATTAAAATTTGGTTTGGTGACAGAATGGAAGATGATACGACAAATTTATACTTTCTTCAAGGTATAACCGGCAATTTTACCGGAAAACAATGAACAAACCGAGTTAAATTGAGACTGGTACACGAAGACCATCGTAGCTCAATTGGACATCGAGACCTTCTGTGTCCATAAGCTTCTCAAGTTCTTCGCTCACTTTCTCGTGGTCCATCAAATGCATCATTCCTTCGAAGAAGACATAAAGAAACAAAAACTAGGGCTAAAGAAAAAAAAGAAAACAGATAGCTTTTTGTTTTATTTATAACATCTGAGATAAATAATTAATAGCAAAGTGTATACCGGTGAAAAGGGTTCTTTTTGGTTTGATTTTCCGAACTTCCTCTAACGCCTGGAGGAGGAAGAAGAAATTGATAGTGAAAATGTGAATTTAATGATAGGGAATAAATTAACTGCGAGATAGGAGTATCATGTATGCGATTTAGAGCGAAATAATCACAAATGCCGAGGAAAATGGGGAGCAAGTGTACCCGGGGGAGGCCAAAGTGTGTTGCTGAAGACCGGTCAGGCCTCAGAGCATCCTACAGAGACAGAGAGAGAATAAAGATATATGTTTCTTGGGAAAGAAGTTATTTTTATTGAAGAAAGAACAATTGACGACGTGATGAGTGAGAGATTTGAGATTACCATTATTAGGAGATCGCAGTCTTTAAGGAGCTGGTAAGTTTCTTCAGGTATGTCACTGACATCACTACATATAAACAATATACACTTTATGATATGATAACTATGTAATCTGATATTCATTACTAAAATCACGCCCTAAAAAAGAAGAAGAGTTTTTTTACCTGATGTAGCAGACGTTACCAAATCTGAAACCAAGGGAACGATAGTTACTTCCATGCCACACCGGTAATGGGATGATCTGCAATACTTAAATATTTATAGTTCATGCCTAAGGATACCACCAAGATGATGAGGACTGAGAATAGTTTATGTACAAGTGTAACCTAGATGAAGAAGTGTGATTGATTATTACAAGCCAGGAATGGAGATTACCTTTAGATCGTTAACGACAAATGGCTTATCCTCGTATATAAGTTTAAACTCTAGCTCCGAGACTGCAGCTCCGGGTATGATCACACTCGTATCAACCAAGTAATAATGGGTCTTCTTCATCACCTGAAATTCACATGTCATGGTGGAGTCTTTAGCTACTGAAATAGCATTGCGAGAGTTCAGGGAAATATTTTGGAGTGTTGGTCAAACATGTAAACCTCGAGATCACGCATAGCAGTGTAAATTGGAATGTGAGGTTGGACATTGTTTGTCCAATCACGCAGATCATCCAGACCTGGAGATCAAAAGACAAAGACAAAAAAAAAGGAGGATAAGACTTAAATTAAGGAGACAACACATGAATTCACAGGAGAAAGAAACATGGAACAAAGAAAATGATGGATGGGCAAGATTGACTTGTCAGTTTCAGAGACCTCCAATTGCGTCAGCATGAGAATGAGTAATTATAACCGCATCAAGTGTTCTTAGCCTGGCAAGAAAAATGCAACTAGGTATCATGGAGATGTTCACAGGATCAACAATCACAGTGTGACGAATTCACTAAAAGCAACCAGTGATCAACAGAGGGTTCCATCAAACACAGAGTATAACAAATATGACAATCAATTTTTGACATCTGAATGCTTTGGTGGTTGATGGAAAAAAGCCTAACCCGAAGGTGGGAAACCATCGAAGGGCACTATGGTAGAAGAATCTGCCAAGAGAAAGGAGTCAAAGAGTCAGGATACAAAGGAGAAGATGAATATCAGATGCTCCATGATCAATCATATACCAATGAAAGATATGATTCAGCCTCTCGTTCTGATGTCTAATTATACAGTGATAAATAGAAGAACCTCGTCAACATCCTTAATCTCAATGCACTTACTTGCCACAATCAATAAGTATGTTACTAATTCCAGATGGTCTGATGTATCGAACAAGAATGCTGGTGTTAAGTCTCCTATTTTTGTTTCCAGGTTCAGTTGCTTTTGTACATACCTAGAAGAATCAAAACGAAACCATTTTTATTCAATGGGATTTCATTGAATTAGTGGATGTATCATTGACAAGAAGAAAAAGAAAGAGAAAAAAATACCGAACATGTTTTCAAAGGATTAGTAAGGCAGCTAACACGAGGAATCCCTTCACTTGTTCCGGTTCCCAGAAATAGGATCTCAGAATGTTCATCAGATGATGAAACGAAAGTAGTATCATCTGCATAATCTAATCAAACACAAATTCACGTAGTCAAACAATGATGATGATTGAAGTGTCATTATAATTTGTGCTGAAACAAAACATAAATGCTACATAGCAAGAAGAGCAAAATCAAATCTTGTTGGAAATTGAACAAATTGAGCGAAGAAGAATAGATACCCACTGGATTGAAGGCAAGCCTGAAGAATTCTATTGAGCGGAGACCTTGTATTTCTAGAGATACGACTCTGGCAACGGAGAAGAGATGTCTGGTGGCGAAGAGAATCGAAACAGGACAAGGAAGAATACGAAGGGCGAAATGTTCCTAAGCGCAGAGACAGAATCTCTGCTGAAATAGCCGCCATTCAAAATTCCTCAATCTCAGATTGTTATTCGTCTTCGTTCTTCAAATCTTTTTTGACGAATGTTTTGTTTGGTTTGGTTTGGTTAGCTCAACAATACAGACGTTCTGAAAGAACGTGATTAGTACGGACTCTTATCGCATGGGCCTATCTTCTGATCCAATTAAAGCTCTTAGCTTCTTCTCTATTTTCGTAATATTCCAAATTGTGTGTGTGTAATTGGGCCCAGTAGATGGACCTCTCTAAACGTTTTTGATTTCCTTTTATTTAATAGAAAACCTCTTGTAAAAAATAATCATTGTCTTCTTTTTTTGGGTCCAACCTTGTAATATTGTCTTTGTTATCAATACAAGCATTACTTGTATGCTTTTTATTTTCAATCCGCGCGTGGGACAGAGTTAAAATCTAGTTTTGAAAACTTATGTATATAATAATGACATTATAATATTAAGCAAACATAAAAATAAATTAAAAATATATGATAACAAACTCATATAAAAAATTTAAATACTCATAGTTTTTTTGCTAAATAGTAAATTTTGTTCATAAGTAAAAAAAAAACATTATCGTACATAATATATTAGCTTTAGACCCTCTGCGACAACTCAAATGTTCGGTTAAACCAAATTTTTCCCACGTGGAATGAGTTACAACCATCGCTAATGTTTTGCTTTTCCACAATAAAACCAAATTGAAAAGTCTTTCCAAACAAATTACTAATTGCGAGGAGCATTCTTTCGGGGTATTCAATCTACACGTTACAAGACATACAACTAATACTCTAAGTATGATGAAAAGTATAAAAAAACAAAAAAAATAACAAATTATTAAAAAATAACTGAAATGTATTACCTCATCCAAATGGTTGCATAATATATCATTTCCTTGTTTTCTTATAAGTTCAATGGCAAAACTTTCGGACTATGTACAATTTATCTCACCAGTATTATCTATTATTCGTAAATTCAGCTTTAGCCTAATAAATGGAACATCACATGAATGCATTAGATAAACCTAACAAACACTATCTAAAAATAAGTAAAAATAAAAATGTAGTGAATTTACGCTGCAGTCACTAATTATGTTTTCTTATTGCATGTACGGCACCAAACAGAATCATATTTCTTAGGAAATAAGCTTTTTATGATACCTAATGGTAAGCACGGAATTGCGACATCGTTACATATGTTGCAGTTGAAATAATACCATTATGGTTTCAATGAATAAAGTTCCATAAGAGTACACATAACACGAAATTACCAACCTGAAATCATTGCTCGATAATAAAAACATACACATCTCTGTAGAGCGAATTCGTGATTGTCAATATTTGGAAGCAATTTTCCGTCAAACCAAAAGGACCCAAACGATGATAAGCATATTGTTAGAAAGCCCCAATGGTCTAGATTTCATATCACTTTGCCAATCCATATTCAAAGGTATATTTCATTTGTAAATCGTATTTTAAGGCAGTAATTTACAATAGGCTTACCCTACAAAACTAAAAATTAAATTAACTAAAATATATACAATATTAAAAACATGTATTATTTGGGTAAAATGCATTAAAAAACTTTAAAAAAACTTACATGCTCCTGCAAAACAAAACATAAAAATTTATTATATTAAAACATATATCGAATAGTAAATTATATTTGCATAAAACTATTTAATTTATGAATTAAATTAATTAAGAATAGTATTACATTAATCAAAAATTTTTACTTACCTTTCAAAAAAATGTGTATTATATGTAAAACATATGCCAAATAAAAAATCAATTTGCATAAAATAAGTTAAATTTTGAAAAAAAATATTTTATATTTGGAAAAATCTAAACTCGTGTTAAAAAATTATAATAGGTTTATCCTACAATACAAACAATTAAGTTAAATTAAAGTAAAAAGTTAGAATATATTAAAAAATATATTTGCATAAATTCTATTATAAAATTAAAAATATTAACATAATCCACCAAAACAAAATTTAAATTTTTATCATATTAAAACATATACCAAATAAAAAAATCTATTTGAATAAAACTATCATAACATAAAAAAAACTTACAATCCCTTTTGAATCCATAAAAGAATTAGAAATCATATTAAGAATCCTATAACCCTAACCCCCTCTAATCTAACCACATAAAAGAGAAAATATAAATGAATGAGAAAAAATAATTCATAATGAAACAAAAATTGATGCGCATCTTGATAACCCTAATATCTCCACGTAGAAAAAATTAGAATCGCATTTAGAGTTATGATACGAAAGTTAATGCAGTGATTCGAAAAACAATTACCCTACAAAACTAAAAACTAAATTAAATTAAACTAAAACATATACAATATTAAAAAACATATACTATTTGGGTAAAATCCACTAAAAACTTTAAAAATCTTTCATGCTCCCAAAAAACAAAACATAAAAATTTATTATATTAAAATATAAATTAAATAATAAATTATATTTGCATAAAACTATTTAAAACTGTATTAAATTAATTTAGAACAGTATTACATTAATCAAAAAATTATATATACCTTTCAAAAAAATTGTATTATATATAAAACATATACCAGATAAAAAATCAATTTGCATAGAAAAAATAAATTTTCAAAAATATTTACATGTTCGAGAAAATCTAAACCTGTGTTAGAAATTATTATAGGTTTATCCTACAAAACAAAAAGTTATATTAAATAAAAAGAAAAACTTACAACAAATTAAACAAAAATATTTTCGTAAATTCTATTATAAAATTAAAAATACTTACATAATTCTGCAAAAAACATTTAATTTTTTTAGTTTACTAAAACATATACCAAATAAGAGATTCTATTTAAATAAAACTATCATAAAATTTTAAATATACTTACATTATTTTTTGAATCCATAAAGAATTACGAATCCTATCACCCTAACCGCCATCTAATCTAACCACATGATATAGTAAAACTAAACGAATAAGGAAAACAACTCATAATAAAACAAAAATTGGTGTGCGTGTTGATAACCCTAATATCTCCGCGTAACAAAAAATAGAATCGTATTCGAAGTTATGATACGAAAGTTATGGTGGTTTTCCCAAAACATATCTCCGAAGAATGAATCCTCGATTGTCAATGTTTGAAAGCAGTTTCCCTTCAAACCATAAGGAACCAAACGACGATCATCATATTGTTGGAAAGCACCAATGGTCTAGTTTTCAGATAAGTTTGCCGATCCATATTTTGAGATGGGTTCATCGGTAAATTATATTTTAAGACGACGGTTATCTTGCAAAATGAAAAAGAAAATTTAATTAAACTAAAACAAATTTAAGTAAATTCCATTAAAAGCAAAAAAAAAAATTGAAATCTCTATCATATTAAAACATATATCAAACAATAAATAATATTTGCGGTAAACTATCATAATATTTTTAAAAATAGTATTAAATTAAATAAATAATAATATTACATTATACACAAAAATTAAACTGCCATTTAGAAAAAATTGTATTATATGAAAAACATATGCCAATTAAAGTAAATTAAATATAAACCAATGTTATATAATAAATTAAATTAAGGAGTAAAAAAATGAAATTAAACTAATCTTATTGCAAATTAAAATATATAATATCATAAATTCTAGTAAAAAATTAAAAATACTTACATATTCTTGCTCTTGTAAAACGAAATATAAAAAATTTTCATATTAAAATATATATTATCTGATAAACTCTATTTGCATAAAATTATCATAAAAATTTAAAATTACTTACATCTTTGGATGAATCTATAAAAAAATTATGAATCCTAGTAACAGAGTAGAAAAACAACTTATAATAATGAATCCTAATAGATGTTATCTCATATGACCACCTGAAAAAAACAGAGGAGGAAAATAACTTATAATAGAACGAAAATTAATGTACACCTTAATAAAACTAATATCTTTGTGTAGAAGAAATATAATCGATTTCGGAGTTGTGATACGAAAGTTATGGTGGTTTTTCCAAGACACATCTCTAGAGAATATTTTCCCGATTTTTAATGTTTAGAACCAGTTTCCCGTCAACCAGAGAAAACAAAACGACGATCAACAATGGTTGGAAAACCCCAATGGTTTAGGTCTTAGATCAGTTTGCCGATCCATATTATGAGCTGATCTTCATCGGTAAATTTCATTTTAAAACGGTGGTTCTTAATGGGTTAAACTTGCAAAACAAAAATTAAAACTAATTAAACTAAAACATATACAATACTTAAAAATTATTTAGGTAAATTCTGTAAAAAATTAAAAAAACTTAAATGTTCATGCAAAAGAAAATTAAGTATTTTAATCATATTAGAATATATATCGAACAATAAAATATACTCCACTTGTCTCATTTTATTTGATGTTTAGGAATTCTACACACAGATTGAACTCATTTAATTTTTTACATTTCCAACTAAAAATATAAATTTTAATTTATTTAGGTATTATTCAACCAATTAGAAATCGATCTGCATAATACAAATAGTCAAAATAAATAGAAATGTATTTAATTATATAACAAAAGTTGTAGAAATCAAATAATTTGATACAAAATTTTTTCCCTTAAACATCATTTAGTATGAGACAGAGAGTATTTTCGTAAAACTATATTAATATTAAAAATAAATTGTAGTAAATTAAATAAATGATAATATTGCATTAGTTAAAAGTTATACAATAAATTCTAGTTTCATAAAACTATGATAAAAATTCAAAAGTATTTACATTCTTGGATGAATCCACAAAAGAATTATGAATTCTAAAACCCTAGATGTCATCTTATCTGACCACTTGAAAGAGAAAATAGAAACGGAGCAGGAAAACAATTCATAATGGAACGAAATTTGATGTGCCACTTGCTAACCCTAATATCTTCGCGTAGCAAAAAATGAATCGCATTTGGAATTGTGATACAAACGTTATGGTAGTTTTCCAAAGATACATCTCTGCAGAACAAATTCTTGATTGTCAATGTTTGGAAACATCTTCTCGTCAAACCAGAAGGAAGCAAATGACGATCAGCATATTGTTCGAAAGCCCAATGGTTTAGTTTCCAGATCAGTTTGGTGATCTATATTTTGAGCTGTATTTCCTTAGTAAATTATGTTTTAAGAAGACTGCTTTTAATATGTTTGTCCTGCAAAACGAAAAATAAAATTTAAGTAAACTAAAACATATATAATATTAAATGAATTAATTAGGTAAATCCATGAAAAAAAATTAAAAACACTTACATGCTCCTGCAAAACAAATTAAACTTTTTTATTGTATTAGAACATACATGCAACAATAAAATAAATTTTTGTAAAACTATCATAATATTAAAATATATATAATTAAATAAATAATAATATTGCATTAATCAATAAAAATTATACAATAAATTCTATATGCATAAAATTATAATAAATTTAAAAATAGTTACACTCTTGGATGAATCCACAAAAATATTATGAATACTAAAACTTTAGTTGTCATCTCTTCTGACCGAGCAAAGAGAAATGGAGAAGGAAAAAAATTCATAATGGAACAATAATTGATATGCCATTTGCTAACCCTAATATTTTCGCGTAGTAGAAAACGGAATCGCATTTGGAGTTGTGATACAAACGTTGTGATAGATTTCCCAAGATACATCTTTGTACAATGAATTCTCGATTGTCAATGTTCGGAAACAGTTTTCCGTCAAACGAGAAAGAACCAAATGACGATCAAAATATAGTTGGAAAGCCCCAGTGGTCTATTTTTAAAATTAGTTTGCTGATCTATATTTTGAGCTGTAGTTTATCGGTATATCGTGCTTCAAGACGGCAGCTTGTAATACGTTTATCCTGCAAAATAAAATAAAAAATTTAATAAACTAAAAAATATATAATATTAAATAAATTATTAAGAAAAATCCATGAAAAAATATTTTTAAAAAACTTACATGCTTTTGCAAAACAAAATTTAATTTTTTATATCATATTACTACATATATCAACCAAATAAATATATTTTCGTAAAACTATCATAATATTAAAAACAAATTATATTACATAAAATAAATAATAATATTGCATTAATCAAAACAATTGTACAATAAATTTTATTTGCATAAAATTATAATAAAAATTTTAAAATACTTACATTCTTGGATGAATCCATAAAAATATTATGAATCCTAAAACCCTAGTCAACATCTCATTTGACCACCTGTAAGAGAAAAGAGAAACGGAGAAGGAAAAAAATTCATAATGGAACGAAAATTAGTGTGTACCTTTATAACCTTAATATATCCGCATAGTAGAAAACAAAAAATTGCATTCGGAGTTGTGATACGAAAGTTATGGTGATTTTTTCCAAGACAAATCTCTAGAGAACGAATTACCGATTGTCAATTTTCAAAAGCAGTTTTCCGTCAAACTAGGAGGAACCAAACGATGATCAACATATAGTTGGAAAGCCCCAGTGGTCTAGTTTTTAATTAGTTTGCCGATCTGTATTCTGAGCTGTAGGTTATTGGTAAATCGTGCTTTAAGGCGGCACAGCTCGTTTCCTTCTGTTTTTCCAGCCTAGTCACGAGAAGATGTTATGAGGTAAGAGAATAAGAGACTATATATATAGTATGATTAGGTCGAGTATTAGGGTTTGATAGACATTTTTTCAGTAGATATGATCAATTAAAAAAATTTTAAACTTATCTTAACTATAAAATCGGATCTTTGATTTAGATATGTAAAGTTTACTTCTTTTCTTATTGGTTAAATAAGGAAAAATTTAGTAAGATCCGAATTTATATGGATTATCCATATGTAAATTAGATTAATCCTATTGGAATTTGGATATCTATTAAGTATTTGGGTCAAAAGTTTTAAAAGACATAAACACAATTAATGAATTCTATTTTTCTGAATAAATCGAAGGACAAATTTTGTCATATCCGATTAATATATGTTTTTTTTGTCTAATCATTCAAAAATCTTATTAGAATTCGGATGATCCACTTATTGAATCGGGTAAACATATTAAGAGACGAAATTGCCATTAATGAAATCGAATTAGGACTAACAAATCAAAGGGTAATCGATGTCATATTTCTTTTTTTTGATAAACCTTTTAATCGATGTCATATTTACAAAAAAGAAAAATTATTTTTGAGAAAAAAGAGGCCAAAAGAGCCTCAATTAATAAAGTAGATTATTTTTTGTAATATTTTATTAAGAATGTGTAATTTTTATTGAAAAACTTGTAATTTTTCATAATTGATTCTAATTACTTAGGAGACGTCTTTCATTTATAGAGAATGACTATTTGGAATGGTGCGAAGATATCACGATTATCATCCATCGTGGAATCAATATTCTGATGATGAAATTGGTGGACTGACTTTATTTTGTTCATTGTCCTCACATGTACGTTACTGATGATGTCTATTTATGGATATGTGTCCTCATATGAACACATACACACCTAAAAGAGGTCCATTGAGGAAAAAGATTTTAGCAAATCGTTGACGCCCAAATATGTTAGCGCAAATGAATTCCTCCTTTATAAAATAAAAATTGAATTCTTAGAAAAATAAAGTTATGAATTTTTAGTATTTTATTCAACCAAAATATTTTCAAATTGTTGGAATCAAACACCTATTAGTAACAGTAAAGAAAACATATGAACGATGTAGAAAATATGTAACTTCGTCAAGACATTTATACAAAGACATCATTTTCTCTCACAATTGAGAGTTATCGCCCTTATGGAATGTATATCATTTGTTTTTATTATCCATACAGAAAATATGAAAAGTTTTCCATGTATCATAAAATTAGTTAAATTAATAAAGTAATCAGAGCAACTTTTTTCGAAACAGTCTAAACAATAATGTCAAGCTATCACGAGAGGCGATTACGAAGACGAACTCTTTTCTCGACCGGAGTAATTTCTTTGACGTTGTTTCTCCGACCGGCATTTGTCTTTCCAGTGTTAGTGGATTTCCTCTGGTTACAGATTCAGCTGTCGATATTTTGATCCTATCATATTACTTATTCGTGATGTTTAAGGATCGATATCAATTTTGATCCAATAGTTGTCTCTTCATGGAGAAATTTATTACCGACGATTGCATTGAACTCAATCCAATTGTCCAAATTTAATTGTATCTCATGTTTGTCGTTTGATTGTTATCGGGCATCAGTACGATTTACTGTTGGGCTTCCCGAAAATTAATTTATTTCCCTACGAGTTTGGTGATAAAATTACTATCATCACAGAAACCACCATAGAATCAACACACAAAAGATGGAGAGGTGAATAAAAGTGAGAACCGATAAACGATCAAATCCATTCAAACAAGCACATAGGTTTACTACAACCAAGTATATATTTTTTTTAGGAGAGTTTTGGTCATATTGAAGGTCTCGCGATATAATACACGAATCACAACCTTTGGCTCTCGAATATATGACGGGATAAAAATGTTTCCCAACCAAAAATGTCACTTAAGATTAATGGACATAACGAATATCAAGAAAGCTGAACACAACTTTTTTATTGTATTTTTATAAAATTTCAAGGTTTGTTATAAACTTATTGCAATAATGTAATATCTGATTGTCATTAATAAAAAGAGTTATGTTTAGAAGTAATCGGAGCTGATTGTGTAGATTTTCTTGAAACGAAGAGACATGTAGTCCACTTCGATGTCTTGATATCTAAGTAATCTAAAACTATTACAAGTAAAGAGAGGTAGTAAATAAGTGTGAGCTTTTTATAGAAAGTCACTTTCCATTATTGGAAAATAATGTTCCTACAGTCAATTAGCCAAATGCAAACGAAACTAATTTTAATGATCACAAAGCACGTTATGGGTCTTCTTCGTCACTCCACCTTTATTCTTTTGTAAATATTTGACCTAAAATATATTTTTAAAACTTATATCCTAAAAGGTGCAATATTTTGCGGTTCTTTCTTTAATATGAAACGCTATTTATACTCCCACATGATTGGTATGGGTTGGAAATGCAATCATGATATATGTATATAAGACAACACGTTCATTTGAAAAGCGTTATATTGTTGTTGGTTTCATGGTTTGGTAAGATTTTCTTTTTGTCTAATTAACAATTTCATCTACGACAGATAATGAAATTGTTTTTTTTTTTCAAAAAAAAGAAAGAATTTTACGAGCTCCAATAGCAAAACATTAAACTTAAATCTTATATAATCTTTTATCACATTGAGTTACAATTAGCTGGAATTGAATTCCGGAAAAAAAATGAATTTGACCAAAATTACTTTTCCTTTGGTTTGGTAAGATTACAATTTAATCCAAAATAATAATTAGACAAATAGTTAGCATTAGAAATCAAGATGTATACGATCGAATGACCAACTATTTTCTCACAAATCATTTTGATTAGATCAATCAAAAGCATATTATTCTAAAATTTCATTTTAAATTATATGGTGATCTATAAGAGAATCGGATAAATTACAGCTTATATAAAGTGATACGGTCTGATTTTGATATGTCAAAAGATTAGAAAGTTGTTTAAAAATGAAAAGGATGATAATACAAAGACAACGGTAGAGTCCAAATTTTGACTTTTCTACTATAATATTCACAATAAAATAAAATAGTAACGTTTTTCATTTTAGTCCATTGTTTAATTTCCTCGACTACTCGTGTGTGGACGGATGGTGGAAAGTGGAGACACGTTTCTATTAACACTAGTTGACTTCTGACTTCCCTTCTAATACACCAAATTCTTGATTTTCTTGTTATGTCTATTTATTTATTATTATCATATATTTTTAGATTTATTCTATAGTTTATAGCTAATATATAGACGTCTACCAGTATATATATACATATATATATACATATATATATATATCTGCCTCTTCCCCAATATGATATAATAATATCGTATAAAATATGTATTATTTCGAGTTTGTCAAAATATATATATGTTATTTCGATATGTTAAATTTAAGAAACTTTCTCCAAAAGAAAAAACTCACAGAAGCATATTGAAATTAATATGTGAAATACACTTTTATTAACCTAGAATAGTTGACTAACTGAATGGGATAAGACATGTTTATATTTATCAAACTTACAAGTCATCTTATGATCAATTTTGTTTTTCTCATGTACCCCAAATCGCTATTCGTTTTTGATATATGCTTTTAAATTTTGAGATGACCAAAACATTATAATAAAAACAAATTTTATAATGCTCAACTTTTTCATATATTTTGCACAAAATTTTTATCATTTTCTCCCTGTTTATTCTCCAAAATGGCACATTCAAGTTGCATAGTTTTTTATGTTTGGTAATGGTTTGTGAAAGTTTAGTAAGGAGTCCAAAACCATTTAAGGTCCTATTTTTCTCTCATAAAAAACAATAATAATTGGGAATAACTTGTTTAGATATGTCTGACTAATGGTAGTATAATATTCATTATGAACATGAAACCAAAAAGAAAAAAAATATTCTCATTAAAAATATAATATTCAAAGTTACAAATATAATATTCAAATTTTGATATTGACAAGCTTGCCCTCGTCATTTGCCTATAAATTTGACATAATCTTTCATTTACTTCAAAAAACAGACAGAAAGAAAAGAAATCAAACACAAACACAGTATGAGCAAACAAGTTTGCTCCAACATTGGAGTTTGGTTGTTACTTACGTTAATTCTTTGTAACTATGTCGTCGATCTCGAGGCCTCACACCATGTCTACAAGAGACTTACTCAAAGTACTTACACCAATTCTCCAACCGTGAACCAGCCTTACCGAACCGGTTTCCATTTTCAACCTCCAAAAAATTGGATGAACGGTACGTTTAATGTCAAATCTCAATATCAATGCCAGATTTATTTTCATTTCTCTCTAACCTTTGTTCGTTTTCCTTTTGGTTTGTGCTTGGACAAATTGGATTGATTATTCTTCATGAGCAGATCCTAATGGTTAGTTTTTTTCTCTTACATTTGGTCAACTCTTCATATCCAATAAGACAGATCATTTTCCCTAGAAACTCGTAATTATATTATATAAAAAATAACATTAATTACACCTATAAGTCAGCATACCAACCGTATAATTTGATTTTTCCAATGAATATAGCCGACCGTGTGTTACGCTGCACGATCCTTTTATATCAAAAATAAAAATATTCAACTTTTTTTTTACAGGACCTATGATATACAAAGGAATATATCATCTTTTCTACCAATGGAACCCGAAAGGAGCCGTGTGGGGTAACATCGTGTGGGCCCACTCCACGTCAACAGATTTAATCAACTGGGACCCACATCCTCCAGCTATCTTCCCATCTCATCCGTCCGATATCAATGGGTGTTGGTCCGGTTCAGTTACAATTCTCCCCGATGGTAAACCGGTTATTCTCTATACCGGAATTGATCCCAAGAACCAACAGGTTCAAAACATAGCCGAGCCTGAGGACCTTAACGATCCCTATCTACGAAAATGGAAAAAGTCCCCGTTAAATCCTCTGATGGCTCCTAACGCCGTCAACGGAATTAATGCCAGCTCGTTCCGTGACCCAACCACCGCGTGGCTTGGCCAAGACAAGAAATGGAGAGTGATCATCGGAAGCAAGATTGACCGTCGTGGACTAGCGATTACTTACACGAGCAAAGACTTCTATAAATGGGAAAAATCTCCAGAGCCGTTGCATTACGATGACGGAAGTGGAATGTGGGAATGTCCTGATTTTTTCCCGGTCACAAGGTTTGGGTCTGAAGGTGTGGAAACGTCGTCGTTTGGTAAACCAAATGAGGTTTTAAAGCACGTGTTGAAAGTAAGCTTGGACGATACGAAACATGACTATTACACGATCGGTTCGTACGATCGGGTTGGTGATAAGTTTGTACCGGACAAAGGTTTTAAAATGGACAATTCGGCTCCAAGATACGATTACGGTAAGTATTACGCTTCGAAAACGTTTTATGACTCAGCCAAGAACCGAAGAGTCTTGTGGGGTTGGACTAACGAGTCATCATCGGTTGAGGATGATGTTGAGAAAGGCTGGTCCGGTATTCAGGTAATTATTTATATTAAATTGAAATTGATGCGAATATAGTTTATTAGAGATTGAATCAATTTGTATTTTCTTTGTTAATTAGACAATTCCAAGGAAAATATGGCTTGATCGATCAGGGAAGCAATTGATTCAATGGCCGGTTAGGGAAGTTGAAAGATTACGTAGCAAGAACCAAGTCAACTTACGTAACAAAGTTCTAAAGTCAGGATCTAGACTTGAAGTCTACGGAGTGACAGCTGCACAGGTTTGATTACTATTATGATTAAAATTTTAAAAATCAATTAAAATTATAAATTAGGTTTTTATACATAAAACAATTGTGATTTATACAGGCGGATGTGGAGATTATGTTCAAAGTGAGAGACTTGGAGAAAGCTGATACAATAGAACCAAGTTGGACTGATCCACAGTTGATATGTAGTAAGATGAATGTTTCGGTTAAGTCAGGTTTAGGACCATTCGGTTTAATGGTTCTCGCATCTAAGAACTTGGAAGAGTACACATCCGTTTATTTCAGAATCTTCAAATCCCATCAATATAACAAGAAGTATGTAGTGGTCATGTGCAGTGACCAAAGCAGGTACGTTTCTTTCTTTGATTAATATTACATTCATCTTTTGTCATAAATTTGTTTATTCAACAGATCTAAAAATGAATTTCGTTGATAGTATTAAAGAATTATCCAAAACTTGACTTTCAAATATTGTGGACTTTTTGATGATGTGGACAGATCTTCACTAGAGGAAGATAATGACAAAACGACTTACGGAACTTTTGTGGATATTAATCCTCTTCAACCAATCTCCCTCAGAGCCTTGGTAATTATAAGTCTTCATTTTACACACACACACATATATATATATATAGCCATATGTTAAAATCTATTATAATGTTTAATTGTGTTATTTGTTGTTGATGTTGTAGATTGATCATTCAGTAGTGGAAAGTTTTGGAGGAAAGGGAAGAGCATGCATAACATCAAGAGTGTATCCAAAATTGGCAATAGGAAACAAATCACATACCTATGCTTTTAATTATGGATCTCAAAGTGTTGATGTCGTAAGTCTAAATGCTTGGAGCATGAAGTCTGCCCAAATCAGTTGATCACTTACGAAGGACTGTAAACACATATAATATACTATATATGTATATCTCCATTTATTGAGCATTTATATGAGTTGATTTTCGAAGATCTTGTATGGTCCACTTTTGTTTGGTCGTAAAAAAATGGTTCTGATTTGTTTGTTTTATAACAATTAAGAAAAAAAGTGATATATATATATATATGACATTTTATTTGACTTGGTATAGTCTTGTTTTACTTTTTAATAAAAACTACAACTGTATTGTCGGTAGTCAGTGTCTGTCGAGTTCCAATGAACGTGAATACGTTAATACTGGACTGTATCTGAATAGAATATGAATACAATTTGAACAACTTGGCCCAACAAAATTAATGCCAATATATTCGTATGACCATTCTATAAGTAAAAACAAATGAACACTTGTAATATTTTTACCCTAAGGATAAATTTGTTCACCGGCAACAACGAGAGTAGCATGTGTTTAGGACAGAGATTGCATTATAGTATCGACATTTTTTTCCAATGACTAAAAGCAATTCCATTGAGAAACCAAAAACCCGAATTCGATGTAAACTTTTCTCTAATGCGATATAAAAGTAAATATCAAGACATCAAATTTAGTGTTTTTGTTATAATGTAGGTGGTCTATTATTTTTTTCTTGTCGAATTATACTTATACTTGTCTTATTTTATAAAATTTGGCAAATAGAAGATTTTATTCTATTTGTCGGATTATTTAATTGTAATTGTCTTACTGATAATCATTAAACTTAAAAAAGAAAGTGTTTCCAAAACTATGTTGTCCTACTTATATGTTATGGCTGTGATTATTTTCAGAGAAAGAAGTTTTTGTTTTGAAGCTGAAACTATCTAAGTCCAAACTCAGCGGCTTCAAAATTTAAGTTATGCAACCGAAACTCAAACTGAAAATATTAAACTTCAAACCTTAAGTTGCTTCTTCTTTTTTTCAATGTAGTTTTTTAATTTCAGTGTAATGTTTATTTTTTTTTATATCTTCTCTATAAATTTTGCTGTTAGTGGTTTAATTGTTGTGTTTTTGGCAATATCCTATATGCAAGTAAAATTTCATTTCATGTTCCTAAATTTTTTATTTTGGATTTTATGCATTCTGCAAGATCGAATTTGTGCAACAACCATCTATGACAATTCATAATTTTTTTTTACAAAAACACTATGACAATTCATTTATCTTAATTTTTTGGTTCTATAAAAAGAGGACCATGCATCCTTTCTTGTTGAATTATACTTATATTTGTCTCACTTTATAAAATATGGAAAATGGAATTTTATTTTGTTTGTCGGATAATTTAATTGTAATTTCCTTACTGGTAATCATTAGACTTAAAAAAGAAAGTACCTCCAAAACTATGTCGTCCTACTTGTGTGTTGTTTCTGTGATTATTTTCAGAGAATAAAGTTTTCCTTTTGAAGCTGAAACACAAACTAAAAGTGTCCAAGCTCAAAATCACCGGCTTCAAAATCTATGTCATGCAGTCGGAACTCAAACTGAAGCTGAAAATATTGAAGCTCAAACCTTAAGTTGCCTCTTTTGTTTTATTTTTCAATGTAATTTTTTAATTTCAATGCAATGTTCAATTTTTTTTATGTCTTCTCCATAAGTCTTGCCGTTAGTGTTTTAATTGCTATGTTTTTTGCAACATACTATATGCATGTAAAATTTCATTTCATGCTCATAACTTTTTTTTTCCGGATTTTATGCGTTCTGCATGATCTAATTTTATGCAACAACCTTCTAACTATGACAATTCATAATTTTTTTACAAAAACACTATGACAATTCATTTATCTTAATTTTTCTGTTTTATACAAAGAAGACCATGTATCATTTCTTGTCGAATTATACTCATATTATCACTTTATAAAATTTGGCAAATGAAAGATTTTTTTTGTTTGTCGGATGATTTAATTGCAATTGTCTTACTGGTAATCATTAGACTTAAAAAAAAAGTACTTCCAAAAATATGTTTTCCTACTTGTGTGTTACGTCTGTGATTATTTTCAGAGAATCAAGTTTTCTTTTCGAAGTTGAAACTGAAGATGAAAATATCGAAGTTCAAACTCACCGGCTTCAAAATTTAAGTCATGCAGCCGGAACTTAAACTGAAAATATTGAATTCAAACCATAAGTTGCCTCTTTAGTTTTATTTTTCAATGTAATATTTTGATTTCAGTGTAATTTTTTTTTTTTTTTATGTTTTCTCTATAACCCTTGTTGTTAGTGGTTTAATTGCTATATTTTTTGCAACATCGTATATGCTAGTAAAATTTCATTTCATGCTTCTAACTTTTTTCTTTTGGATTTTATGGGTTCTGCAATATCTAATTTTGTGAAACAACCTTCAGACTATGACAATTCATAAATTTGTTTTTTGACAAAAACAGTATGACAATATATATATATATATATATATATTAATTTTATAGTTCTATATAAAGAGGACCATGTATCATTTCTTGTCGAATTATACTCATATTTATCTCATTTTATAAAATTTGGCAAACGGAAGATTTTTTTTGGTTTGTCGGATAATTTAATTGCAATTGTCTTACTAGTAATCATTAGACTTAAAAAATAAAGTACTTTCAAAACTATGTCGTCCTACTTGTTTGTTATGTCTGTGATTATTTTCAGAGAATCAGGTTTTCCTTTTGTAGATGAAACTGAAGCTGAAAATATCAAAGTTCAAACTCACCGGCTGCAAAATTTAAGTCATGCAGCTGGAACTCAAACTGAAGCTAAAATTATCGAAGTTCAAACCTTAAGTTGCAACTTTATTTTATCTTTCAATGTAATTTTTAATTAATTTAATTTTTTTTATGTCTTGTTAGTGGTTTAATTGCTATGTTTTTTGCTACATCCTATATGGAGGTAAAATTTTATTTCATGCTCTTAATTTTTTTTCTTTCGGATTTTATACGTTCGGTATTATCTAACTTTTTGCAACAACCTTCTAATTATGACAATTCATAATTTTTTGTTTTTTAAAAAATCAATATGAAAATTAATTTATTATAATTTTTCAGTTTTATATAAAGAGGAGCATGTATTATTTTTTGTCGAATTATACTTATTTGTCTCACTTTATAAAATTTGGCAAATAGAAGACTTTTTTTTGTTTGTCAAAAATTTAATATTAATTGCCTTACTGGTAATCATTAAACTTAAAAAGAAAGTGCTTCCAAAACTATATTGTCCTACTTCTGTCTTACATCTGTGATTATTTTACAGAATCAAGTTTTCCTTTTGAAGCTGAAATTGAAGATGAAAATATCGAAGTTCAAACTCACTGGCTTCAAAATTTAAGTCATGCAGCCGGAACTCAAATTCTAACTGAAAATATCAAAGTTCAAACCTTAAGTTGCCTCTTTTGTTTTAATTTTCAATGTAATTTTTCATTTTCATTGTAATGTTTAATTTTTTTTAATATCTCCTTTGTAAGCCTTTGTGTTAGTTGTTTAATTGCTATGTTTCTTGGAACATCCTATCTGCAGGTAAAATATCATTTAATGTTCACAACTTTTTGTTTTGGATTTCATGTGTTTAGCAGGATCTAGTTTTGTGCAAGAACCTTCTAACTACGACAATTCATAAATGTTTTTTTAAGAACACTATGACAATTCATTTATCTTAATTTTTCGGTTCTATAGAAGGTTTTGTGCAACAACCTTCTAACTACGACCATTTTTTATTTCTTCTTAACAAGTTCAAATTTTAGGAAAATGATTCTTGTACTCAGGAAATCAAGCAATTTTTGACTAAATATTTCAAATTCCCCTTCTTTTTTTTTATAGCTGTGTTCACTTATATTTTATCTTGTATTTCTGCTGTATTAACAAGAGATATAAAAGGAGATGGTATAATGATAGTCGGTGTGGTTAGTGGTTTGGGATCGACTTATCTAGTAGTTGACTTGATTTGCTTGTTTAGAGTTGAACTTAAAATGCATTTTAAGAAAAAAGCTAGAAAGTGTTGTTATTGGCTCATTATGAAAGGTTTTAGGTGTCTTGGTATAATTGGTTTAATTAGAATTTTTGTTTACATTTATACTCTTTTAGAAAACTAAGAAGGTTTAAACGGGTGGTCACAAGTACTTGCAGATTCCCGATTTCCATCAGAAAATATTATCAAGAGGATGTGGGTTGTGATGGCATTGACATGGATGTGTGTGATGTTTTGTCGGGTAGTCCTTGGCAACATGACAACAACATTACATATCGAGACAAAGTAACATTATGTTGTTCACTTGGGGTGGACACAATATTGCTTTGACCCATTTCCAGCATTATAATTAGGTGTTGGCTAACAAGCATGAAAATTTCTTGATTGTGAATTAGAGTGGTGGAGAATTGCAATGCTCAATCCTGGACACACATTTTTTCTATCTTGTGGTAACGAAGGGACTAGTTACTTCTGCTAG
The DNA here is from genome assembly GCA_900406405.1 of Lepidium africanum. NCBI lineage: Eukaryota > Viridiplantae > Streptophyta > Magnoliopsida > Brassicales > Brassicaceae > Lepidium > Lepidium africanum. The sequence continues at coordinate 99,461 of OVAX01000083.1, read as the reverse complement.
TTACAACGAGTTGATTCCAAAAGAGGTGGTCAGGTTCTTGAAGGAATTTATAGAGTTGACAACAAAAGATTTGCATGGTGATTTTCCTCATATGCAAGCAAAAATAAAAGAGTTGTACGCACACCGTCAAGATTTTCTATATCTGAGAAACGAGGAAACCAAGTATTTGAGTCACTTGTTGATAACTTATTGGAGGATGCTTGGTACCACTCTCAATAGGAGCTCGACAACACATCAATAGAATGATGAGCAGACTGAGGTGACTAACAGAAGCTTGAGAAACATGATTCATAGTGTTTTTGTGCATAAGACTAGGCAATGAGACATGACTTTACCTCAAATTGAGTTTGCTTACAACAACGTTGTGCATTCAACTGCATGAAAGTCTTTTATCTCTCTTATGTATGCTTTAAATCTGAATCATGTTGTTGATATGGTTAGATTAACCTAATTCAGTTGTGTATTATGTTACAGATCTCTTACCTTGAATGCAATTGATAAACATCTTGTATAGGAATTTTTTGTAATCGTCAGACAGAATTTCTTCATCATCAGTTGTTTCATACGCCTAAAAGTCCTAACTGACCCTCTCTCGCTGTCTTTGCCTCTGGACAACAAGTTTGTCCCACTAGACTGTTGCAGTCTTCTTAAATTTAATCGTCACCATCTTGACTTTTTTATTCTCCAGAACATCCATGACATCAAAAAACATGTCAACGTCAATCTGCCAGTCAAGAAAGTCTTCAACTCCCATTGTTTCGTTGAATGTTGGTATGTCAGCTTTCACTCAATAGTCTTGATTGTTTTGGTGAGGCTATTCAACTTCTAGATCTGCTTCTGACACTTCACCTTCTGAACTAGAATTTTTGACAATGAAATGCGGTTAATAACTCGTTAATTACCTCCACGTGGAGCCTGATTTTGTTTGCCTCTCCCAGCGCCTTCTTCATTGCCACCATTTGTGTTAATAACATGGGTTGCAAGATTTATGATATGTTCATGGTGATGTTAACGAAGAAGCCCCAAAGATTTGGTATGTTCATTGGTTGTTTTCTCTTGATCGATCAGGTGCTCAAGAGCAAGGAGAAGACCTTACTATGATACCATCTGACGTAGTTGGAAGTCTGAAAAAGAATTCACTAGCGTTAATTTGATAATATAACCCTATAATCCACCAGGTTCGTAGGACCCACCATGGTTTTGTTTGGTATCCACCAGACACTAGAGGAAGAGGAACATTCAATGTTTCTCATATAAAAATTTAATAATTCAAAGTTATCTTTCACAATGAGTTCAAGAATCAATATACAAGGCTCTCAAAAGATACAAAAATAATGTTGTAGTAATAAAGACAATAATTAAATGCAATGAAAAAAACATAAACTGAGGGCGGAATGAGAAGATGAAACAAAGAAAATAAAATGATGTTGACGGTAACAAAACGTTGTTGACGAATCAGAACGTTGTTGATAGATGATTTCTCCGCCATCACAAAGTCTCTCTGATCTTCAATGTACAAATATTGAGATATGACTAAATGTAGTGGAGTTTTCGAGGCAATAAAAACCCCCATAGACTGGCCGAGGTACACATTTTTTCTGGATCGTTCCTTAAAACTAAGGCAACAGTTTCAAATTTTTGAGGTACAACTATAATCAACTCAAGCAAACAAATGTACCCGCCAAATTGCTTTGAGTGTTATAAGAGGCAATTAATTCAGCTCACACCTAGCAGTGGGAGGCCTTACTTGGATAACAAAAACCATTCAGAATGATCGATGATTGTCAGTTTGCTCTTTTGATCTTGGATTTAGAATGTTATATATGGCTCTGTTTTATCCACACACTTTATTGCAGTTAATTTGCTTTCTTTTATTCTTTTGACCATGTTTGGGTCATGTAAAACTTTTTGATGCATTTTTATATTATTATAATAGTGATATATATATATATATTGATTATTTTAACTTGGTTGAGTATTGTATAATAACTCATATATTATATATAAAAATATAATTTAATTATTTTAAATTAGTTGGAGATCTAAACGATAAAAGCCTAAATTCAAACAAATAGAAACCCAAAAAAGTGCAGTTAAACAAAAGACATCAAAACAAAATTCAAAGAGTTTTCACAGTTGTACATGTGAAAGTCGTTAGTGAAAAATAGAATGCACACTTTTAGAATCTGCATAAAAATAAGACCAGTTAATACACAATTGTGTTCTTTGAATCATTTTTCAACACTCTCCCTTGAATCAAACTTGCACACTCCAAAATTACTGCTGAAGTAGTCAAACTTGTTCTTTGACAACGCCCTTATTTCTGTTACAATACTCCATAGTATTAACCCTTCACTCACCAAATCTCTGATGAAATGAACATTGATTGAGATATGCTTTGTTCTTCCATGAATTCTTGTTAACAAAAGAACTTGACACACTGCTATTGTACCTATTGTATACTCAGCTTCTGATGATGACAACATTGTCACCTTTTGCTTCTTTGAAGTCCAACAAATTGCTCCAGCACCCAGATTGAACACATACCCTGACATAGTTTTTCATTTTTGAATAGAGCCTGCCCAATCACTGTCTATGAACTCGACCAATTCAAACTCTAAACTTGTGTTATACCAGACTCTAAGAGCTTTTTTTGTCCATACAACGCCTTATACAACTTGTATACAAATTTCTCTTAATCCTGAACAACAAAGTCTTCAAACTGATCAACACAAACCTTTTCATGTAGCTCACTTGCTTCGTACTTCTGAATGCTACGATCTGCAAGATACTTTCTTTTAAACACCCACTTCACACCAAATAAGTGTTTACCATCAAGAAGCTCAACTAGCTGCCAAGTTTTAAGTATTCTCTATGGATGCTATCTCTTCATCCATTGCTTTTTGCCACTCTACTTTCTGTACTCCATCATTGAAAGTTTCTAGCTCAGAAGTAAAAAGAGCTAGTTGTACCTCATATATTTCTTGCAAAGATCCGAATACTTAACGTTGATTTGAACGTCTTTCTGAGCTGTTTCTTGACCCACTGTCACTGCTAGAATTAGGTGAACTAGGGACTGAACTTGTTAGTGTATTAGCTTTAGAACTTGTTAGACTATGATTCTCTGTTTGTTCAGCACATGTGTCAATAGACACATCTACAAGCTCACCATCAATCTTTGGTGAACCAATACATCCTTTGATCGAGTACCTTCCATCCATTCTCATGTTATGCTCATGAAATAAATGACACTGCTTTGAATCCTCTACAACCTTGGAAACCAAAGCTCTTGTTTCAATAGAAGATAGTTTTAATGTGTACATATTGTTAGATGTCTTTCTCACCACATATTTGCTATCCTTGATAATACACACATTCCCATCAAAGAAATTAGAATAATTTTTTTCCACCATCCGTCCTATACTTAACAGATTTTGCACTAAATCAGGAACGTAATACACATCATAGATTAATTTGATCTTACCATCACCGTTATTGACAGCCACAACTCCTCTGCCCTCAAATTGAACTTCTTTGTCATCTCCAAGCTTCATCTTGATTTTGTACGACTCATCTATTTATCTAAACAATGACTTGATACATGTCATGTGATTTAAACAACCAGTGTCCAAATACCACACTGTTCTTGACACATCTAGACTTTTGTTTACCATGAAATATCTATCCCACGCATCTTCTTGCTCAACAAAGCTTGTTTGCTTCTCTTCTCTATGTTTCTTTTAACAGTCATCTTGCGTATAACCATACTGCTTGTAATAATGATACTGAATTATTGCTTTTGTTTGTACCTCTGTTGTACAACTGACCCAAACTATCAAACGGACCTCTACGACGGTCATAGTCGTCTTCACAACCACTTGACCTGTATATGCCAAATCCAAAAACATGACCCAAAATTTCACACTGTCCTATACGACAGTCATAGTTTTCTTCATGACTACTTGATTTGCAACTGCAAGATCTAAAAACGTGACCCAAAATGTCACACTGTCCTCTGCGATAGTCATAGTCATCTTCATGACTACTTGATCTACAACTACTTGTGCTAGATCCAAAAACGTCTTGTCCTGAGTACTCTCCCATCATCTGGAAAGCGTTTTCCTCGGCTCCACGAAATCCCAAACCTATTGAGACTTGAACATTGTCTTCATCTTAAGACGCCAAAGGTGACACTTTTTCACCTTCAAACTGTGGAACCAAAACTTTGCTTGTTTGTTCCATTTCCTGTGTTGGCTTCCTAAATTTTCTCCTAAAAATAAGAAATAGAGGGGACCGAGATTGCTCTGATACCACAATGTTTTGTGAGACAGAGGTGTGTTCGAACAGAGAATAGAACATAACATATTTTGCGGAATGAACTTTTTATTCCTTGATTCTTTGTCTACACATGTTTACATAAGACTGACCCATATTACATGAATATATGAAAAGAATATAATTAATAGCCATTAAACTTTGGACTCACTAAGTCCTACAATAAAACCTACATATGAAACCCCCTAAATTTATTAGAGAATAAAAACTGACAAAATAACTTAATGCCCTATTTATTACAAGATTTGAATCACTTTTCAACTATTTCATGTTTATTGTATATATTTTTTGAAGACAACAAAAGTTTAAATGGATAGTGATTTCATATGTTTGGAACTCTCTCAGACATAATTATCAAGGTGGCTTAAATCATCTAGTTTTTAACCTTTTTAGTAATGGTTTTCAAATTTTCATGTTGGTAATTCTTGAACCAACCCGGTTTTACCCAAGAAAGGAAACTTTGAAAACCGCTTGTGAAGAAAAAATGGTTTTCAGAGCAGATCTAATGAATTCTTCCGCTGGGATCTAACTTGCCTTGCCTTGATCTTCACTTCTCTACTTGCTGGAACTCTGTTGCACTTGTTGCTTAGACCAAATCTAGTAATAACTTTCTCACTCTCTAAAGTGAAGAACCATAAACTCTAATGGTCCCCTATGCATTTATTATGTTCCTTTAAGGCATTTACAACTCATTTTCCTCGTAGTAGGTTTGGGTATTCGGGTATTCCGGTTGGTTCACGGTAATTTTTGTTCAGGTCCGGGTCTTTCGGATATGAAAAGTTTATATCCATTTAGAAACCGCATATATTTTGATTTGGGTTCGAGTTGGTTCCACTCGGTTCCGGGTTACTATTGGTCCATATTTTCTATACCCATATAAGAACCAAATACAATTTGGTTGGATTATGGTATAAGTTTTTGTTCAGTCGAGTATACATGTTAGACAAATATTTATTGTTTTACTATATAATAGTGTATTTCAAACCCGAAATATAATTATTTACCCGAAAAATACTTGAATACCCAAAAACAAACCTAAATACCTTAAAAAGTCTCGAAAATTACCCTTAAATCTTATATATGTTTACATATATTTGGGTCAATCGGGTATCCATTTAGGTATCGGTTTGGTACCGGGTATTATCCGTTATCCACTGGTAGAGACTTAGAAAACTCATCAATTGTTTTCCTCGGTTCCAGGTACTACCTGATATCCATTACTTCTGATAGGTTTGGTTTAGGTTTTCGGTTCCCGATATTTTGTCCAGACCAAGCATTTTCTCTAACCAACCGTTGACCCTCTTTAAAGTTGCACTTTCTTTGTTGAAGATTCTCCTTTAGTGGAACTATTTTCCATCAATCTTTATGTGAAGTCATCTTCTGTTAACTACAAGTCATTATGACAACTCGTATCCTGTGGGATACGTTTAGGCATTTTCAATTAGTTAATTCACTTAACGGAAAACTTTTGAAAAAATTATAAATTGAACCCACAAAATTTGGAACATAAATATTTAATTATACCACAACAAAATTATTTTAATTATTTAATAATTACTAGTCATTTGATAATTTCATGTCATTTAACTTTTGATAATTATGTTTGTATGGATTTGTATGGTTTACAAACATTTGATATTTGTGTTATTGTAAAATAATTTTCTTATATCTCGTGCTCCAAACATGGGTTTAGAATTTATTTTTTTATTTATGAAAGCATAAATAAATTCAAATATATAAAGATTTATAAATATTTTATTGGACATGGCCTATGTTATTCAAAAGAATGTTCAAATCATCTTTTCTATCAATGGTATCAAAACGAAGCTGTCATCCTTAAAGTGAACGAGATTATGTGAGGCTAGGCAGCATCAACAGATTTCAAAAAATGGACCCCATGTACTCCAGCGGTCAAGCCATCTCAGCCATCCGATATTAACAAATGTTGGTCCGATTCAGTTACAATTCTTCCTGACGATAAACCGGTCATTCTACCAAAATTAATCCCAAGAACCAAATGTTCAAAACATTGCCAGGCCTAAGGACAAGTCCAATAAATAAAGTTAAGACCATGTCTTGTTGGGTTAATTGTGTTATTTGTTGTTATTGTTGTTTTACTTTATAATAACTAAATTGTATTGTCCATAGTCAAAATCTTTCAAGTTCCAATGAACGTGAAAATGCTGGACTTTATATAAATACAATTTAAACAATTTGGCCAACAAATTAATGAAAATATATTAGTATGACCATTTAAAATCTAATTTGTAGGAAACCTAAAATAGAAAGCAAAAATTGAGCAAAAAAAAGAAAGTAAAAAGAAAATTAACACTTGTAATATTGAGAGTATAAACTTCCTTAATTATTTGGATTACCAGTGTATTTTCCCACCAAAAGTATTAGATCACACTCGTTTCTCACAAACTTTGCCCTTGTTCAAAAATTGATTCAGTCAAAAGTTTTATACTGAATTCCTCTTGTATTGAAGTTATAACCTATTTCCCCACAATTGATTGCACTCGGATTTGTCTCTTACACCAGATCGGTTTCTCTAGCAATGCAGAGGCTGGGTATTAGTAACCCAATTCATGACCGGTGCCCGACCCAATGAAACACTAAACCTCAAAAAAATTTCCCCAAATTTATTCTTTCAAAACTGACCTAAATCAAGTTTTGAAAGCAAAATTATCGAGTGTTGAGTGATTTGTAGTGAAAATAATAAGTAATCTGAGTATAGGAACCACATGCGGGTCATATTCTGGTCCCTACATAGGATCATTTTTCGCGGAATACCAAAGAAGTGTTGGTGTGGAGCTTCAGTCACTGTGAAAATGCTGAAGTCTCCAAAGAATCCATATCGTCGATATTACTGTTGCTCCTATGCATCATTCGAGAATGTACATTATTGTTACTTCTCATGATGTCAATGATGATAATTTTGCCTTTGGGACAAAGCTCTTTGATGTTTTCGGTTGTTTATTTTGATGTGCAGCTAGCTGATGATCCTCATGTCGTCAAATGGGTTGATGAAGCTGTTGTTAATGAAATTGAGACAATGTCAACATTGTTTGAGAATTTACAGTCGACAATTGATGATGAAATCAAGGAGAAAGTGGATGCATTGGTGCAAGAATCAAAGTATAAGATGAAGAAATTGATGGTCATTTGTTTAGTTTTAAGTTCTATGGTATGTATTGGAATTATGAAATTTCTTTATTGATCTAGAAGAATTAAGTGTCATGCGTATGTGTCTGTAATGTTAATAACAAGTCATGAGTTTGTGTCTGTAGTATAATGCAAGATGAATAAGTGAGATGTTAAGAAGGTGTTCTGTAATGTTAAGAAGGTTTCCATGTCTGTTTCTTTTGTATGTTATCTGAGATGTTAAGAAGGTTTCAATGACTAAATTAGACAACATTCAAATGAGAGTAAACACGAAGATACTTCATTCACCATTAAGGTTTTTCAAGTACAAAAGATAAGAGACTGATCATTTATACGCCATTAAGGTGTAGTGACATTAAGGCAAAACAAAAGACTAATAAGGACTTCAAAAACAATAGTCACTACCTAGTTAGCCAATACACTACCTATTTAGAGATCTCAAAAACAAATACAAAAGATCTCTTAAACAAAAGCACATCCTATCAAACTTCAAACTTTTAATCATGCTTTGTTGAAACTCCTTGAGAGGATTCACCTTGGGTAAGCTATTGTGTTATAACTCCTTACAAAGATTCACCCTGATTGAGCTGCAACAACATAAAAAAGCAATGATACCATTAACTCAAATACGAAGGGAATACCTAAGCTAAAGTGAATGTCTGAGATGTTATCTTCTTATTGTTCTTGCGTGGTTTCTCTGCATAGAAATGATAATTATAGTTTGTTGCTCCACAGGTCCCACAATGCATGATCCGCTTCTTCACAGTTTGAGTCTTCTTCTTAGGTGACTCATTTTTTCCCTTATTTCTTTTGTCCTTCTTGCTCTTTTTCTTGCGATTCGGCTGTGTTGGTCTGGTAGTTTATGTACAGAAGAAGATGCAAATGTTGGCCAATACATTGCACCTCTCATTGGTGTTATACCTCGTCCATAGGTCCTTCGCCCTGTACTTATGTGAAACCAGTGATTGACCTAGTCTTCTAGATCTGCTCAGTATCACTCCAAAAGAATGCTCACATTGAATTCCAGAAACATCCCATTTTCTGCACGAGCATGATCTTGTATCCATGTTCACCACCACTTGATACATATTGTTGGTGCTCTTGTAGACTCTGCAGTATTCTGCAAGCTCATGTGATCTCCCGAGGACATCTTCAATGTATGGAGTACACCTCCCATTGTGTGATGAAGAACTTATCGACCTCTTGACAATATGTACCATGGCATGTCTTGCTATGATTTCCAACATTTGAATCATTGGTCTTTGCCTTGCTTTAACTATGATGTTGTTGAAAGATTTAGTGGACTTGTTTTCCACATCTTCACAATGACTTCCCACTTGCTGAAAGACTCTGCACCATGTGGGTGGATCCTGATCCATCACGTCATCAAAGATAGCTTGATCATAGTCTTGCAGTCACTTTAAGTTCTTAGTGTATTGAGCCTCATTATAACTCCATGCCAGATTCCACACTACAGGCTTCATCATTGGCTTCTTGCAATGTCTGCCATTCAAGTTAGCATAGATGTGTCAGACACACATCATATGCTCTATGTTAGGGAGCACAAGTTTGACAACCCTCAACAACCCCTACAGAGAAAGAAAATGAAACAAACTCAGACATGATAACATACACATAAAGTATATAATGCAAAGTATGTAGTGCAAAGATATAACCTTTGGCGATCAAACATGATAACATAGCCATCACCATCTTCTAGAATCAAGTCAGCCTTGATTTTGTCAGGAACCACATCTAATTGTCGATATTTTCTTGCTGAACAACAGCCCATGCTATTGGATATATGGCATTATTCCCATCTTTACCTAAAACCACTAACAATTGGCATTTCATTTTTGCCCTAATGAAACATGCGTCCACGCCTATAAGAGGCGTACATCAATCCTTCCATGATCTTCTTAATGACTCTAAGCAAACATAGAATCTATTAGAATGTCTAACCCTACAGTACTTGTAAATGTATCTATTGCAATTGAAGAGTATGGATTTTGAGTATAAGATTTTAGCCTTATAATCTCTTAGCCTTTCAAATTGCTCGTCATAAGCCTTTTTTATCCATTTTATTGCTCTATTTCTAGAAGACTGACATTGATGCCTAGACACATTTATTTACCATCTCTGAAACACCAACTGCTCCATTTTCATAGGCATGTAATAATCAAATTCTTCTCTAATTTTGTCTACATATAACATAGCAATAACAGGGACCTTAAGCAACTCACATTCTCCATTAGGATAACAACTATGACTATCCTATAGTACCCTTACTACCCATTTCTTTGACTCACGTCTAGTTGAGCAATACACACGCCTACACCCAGAATCTAAACACTTATACGCTAGTTTAGCTGTATTATACCTTACTTGCCTGATATTCACACAACTCTTCAATGCGTGGTCAATAATTGTCTACTTGAAAGCCTGAGAACTAGAGAAGACTTGAACCTTGAAAACATTTCTAGATCCTCGCCTCATGTTATGCCATTCATAGTCACCCCCGTTGTCTTTCTCGCTGTCACTTTCCGGCAAGATATTATCTCTGTTAGGTGGTTCGTCGATGAACTCTTCAATAGCTTGTTCAACATTGAACTTTTCTTTCTCTCAGAACTTGAAGTCGTCATCGTCCAGTTTATCATCATCGATAGCAACTTCAATTTCAGTTGCAGATTTCGCAACTAAAGCCATCGATTCCACAATTAAAAATATTGCTTTCACTTTTAGTTTTGAGAGAAAACTAGGGTTCGCGATTTGGGATTTTTTGTTTAGGCGATGAATAATCGGTGTAATTTTTATGTTAATCGGGTCTAAAATAATTGGGTCATTAATCAGGTGATTTTTGGTAAACACATTGTTTTTTAATTACCAGACTTAACGGTTAATTCGGTACAGTAAACCAATGTGATTTCAATTTCGTGTAGAAATAGGTATTGAACTTATAATTGGGAGGAAATAAGAATTAAACTTCATGGATTCATAATTTCAACATAGGCCCAAAGTTCGTGGGAAAATGATGTGATATGTAACTTCTCATGGGGAAATATACTGACGTTCTTAATTGTTTTGATATAGCTATTTCAACATTAATAAATTTGATTATCAGAAAGGAAAAAAAACATTAATAGACTTAACGAATTTATAATTCAGTAGACATGAATAGAGATGCCAAACATAATTTATTACAACGAAGTTAGTATACTATCTTTTATCAAAGTTGTAGCTTTTATGAATTTGTGAACATTGAAAAACTACTTTATTCATAAGAAACAAATGGCTATATATAGCCAGCCTTACACAAGACAATGGAAAGATAAGAAAATAACATAACTGAAACTAGAGAATGTGACATAACGTTCATCTTTTATTGAACGATCATAAAAGAACTTCACTACTCCACAACTTTGAGCTTTAACTCTAGCATCTCCATTATCTTGAGCTTTAACTCACCAATATTCCCTCCCTTAAGCTTGTGTTTTAGCTTACTTCACTTGCTGTAACCATACCAAGCAATCCACGTAACTTCGAACTTATCAATCTTCAAAGGTTTTGTGAAAATATCTGCAACATGATCCTTTGAAGGAAAATAACCAATTTTAGTGTCCATGCATTCATTAATTCTCTAAGATAATGAAATCTCACTTCAATATGCTTTGCTTTTACCATGTAAAATAAGGTCTTTGACAGTTGAATTGCAGAGTTATTGTCACACATTATCTCCATTTCACCTTCTGCAATTCCCATGCTTTCCAATATTCTTTTGATCCACACTTATTGGCAAGAACATGATGTTGCAGCAATGTATTATGCATCTGTTGTAGAGAGTGTAACCACAACTTGTTTCTTTGATGCATATGACATTGCTCCTGAAGCCATCGAAATCACAAACCCTGAAGTGCTCTTACGGTTGTCCAAATCACCAGCATAGTCACTATCTTTGAATACTTTCAAACTGAGATTGGTTTCTCCCTTCATATAGAAGATACCTAGCTCAACAGTGCCTCTTATGTACCTCAAAATCCTCTTTTTCGCAAACAAGTTTGACTCACATGGGTTTGCCATGAACCTTCCACTAAGACAAACACAATACATAAGATCTGGTTTTGTTGCCATAAGATACATAACACTGCCAACGATTTGTTTGAATTGTGTTGTATCAACTGCAACTCCCCCTTCATCTTTATGTAGCTTTGCACCAATACAAAATTGCTATCCTCCATGCCAAAATGTGACAACAATTCTCTTGCATATCTTCGTTGACAAATGAAGATTGCATTATCACCTTGTCTAACTTCAATTCCTAAGAAATATCTTATCTTCCCTAAGTCAGACATTTAAACTCTATCATCATTGATGCTTTAAAGTCTTCACACATGCCTTTGTCATTTCCAGTGTAGATGAGTTTATCAACATAAAGACTTACGATCAGAGTAAGTTCATGAGTTCCCAAGTATTGTTTTTCTCTATTGATTAGATTTCTGCAACCATTGCTTCTTTCCATTCCTCTTTATGCTTCAGCAAATGAAAATGGATCATGCTCTGCCACCATTAGAACCATCATCATCGCATTCTAACTCTCATCAAATCCTTCTTCTTCAGTTACATAATCTTTTAACCAGCTAGGTTGTCTCATTTCACAAGCTACCCTCCTGTCAACGTGGACATCAACTGCAAAGATAGATTCAATAGCACGTGTACATGAACTGTTGGTACCATCTGGACTCTGATCATATACTTCCTCCTCCTTGTAATTATGAAACTTGGTTTCACATATTAACGTGTCTGGCTCAACTTCTTCTAATACTCTCTTCCAATTCTAGCTATTCTTTTCCTCAAAAACAACATTTGCTAACCAAGACCTTCATTGTAGTTGGATCATATAGTCTCCATCCTTTTGATTCATCACTAGCACCCAAAAATTGTATTTTCTGCTTTTATCATCGAGCTTAATTCTCCTTTGATCTGGAACATGAACATGTGCCACACATCCAAAGATCCGAAAATGATTCACATCAGGTTTCTCACCACTCCAAGATTCTTTAGGTGTGCTGTCATTATCGAGTGCAGATGTTGGCCACTGATTCTGAACATGAACGCACCAACGAACAACTTCAAACTAGAATTCTTTAGGAACCATTCTCTCACTTACCATTGATTGTACTGCATCCATAAGGTTCCCCTTCTTCCTCTGTACAACTCCATTATGTTGTGGAGTACATGGTGTTGTTAATTGTCTTCTGATACCATGTAACTCACAAAAGATAATAAACTCCTTTGAGTTAAATTCTCCACCTCGATCAGTCCTCAAGCAAGCTATTGATTCACCAATCTCTTTTTTTACATTCACTTTGAAGATCTTGAATGTAGCAAACACCTCTGATTTTTCATGTAAAAAGTGTATCCAAGTTTTACGTGAGAAGTCATCAATAAAACTTAAAAACTTCCTTTTGGAGCTATGTGAGGCGGTGTGATGGGACCATATATGTCTGAATGTATTAATTAAAGATACCTAGAAGCTCTCCACATTGATGTCTTGGGCATAGACTCTCTGTATTGTATACTAGTAAGACACGTCGCATAAATTTTCTTGTCAAACTTCAGTTTTGGCAAACCAATGACCATTTCCTTCTAAGACAAGACCTCCAATCCGTGATTATTCAAGTGACCATTTCAAAAATGCCATGTATGAGTTTCTTTCTCAGTAGCTTCTTCAGTCTTCAAGCATAATGCGTTCTTTTGAGAAAGTGTTGTAATAATAACATTAGATTCTTACTCATTAGACTCTCCATAATCAATCTTCTTTTAGGATGAAAGACCTTACATCGATTTTCTTGAACCAAGACAAAAAGCCCCTTTTCCTGAAGTTGGCCTACACTCAATAAATTGTTTTGCAGCTAAGGAATGTAGTAAACTTCATAAATTACTTGTGTTATGCCATTCATCAGTACCCGAATTCTTCATTTTCCAACAACATCCATCTTGGTATCAATTCCAAGTTTTACAGTGCTTCTAATACCTTGATCCAACTCCATAAATCCTTTTTTTATCTCCAGTCATATGGTTGATGCACCCGAAATCAAGATACCATATGTCTTCCCCCATGGACTTGGTTCTCCGCCACATCTACCATCAGCAACAAATCCTCACTCTCTTCTACTTCTTCATAGTTTGCCCCTTTGTCCCATTATGGACCCTCATACTGGTAATGTCCCAGCTTGTGGCATTTGTAGCACTCCACAATTTCTTTGTTCTGTGAGGACCTTCCCCGTCCTTATCTGCCCATATCATGACCTCTTCCTTTATAAGATATGTCATCTTGTGTCACTTTCAAGAATTGCTCTTCTTCGTGGCCTCCTTGCATTCGTTGTTCATGAACCAACAAACTTCCATGAAGTTCATCAATGCTTAATGTGCTCTAATCATTTGATTCTTCAATTGAACACACCATATAGTTGAATTTGGTAGTTAATAATCTGAGTATTTTTTTTACCACCGTGCTTTGCTCGATCATTTCCCCGTTTGCCTTCATTTTGTTCACCACACCCAGAACCTTTCCAAGAAAGCAATCAATCTTCTCTCCTTCTCGCATTGACAGTAGCTAGAACTCTCTTCATAAAGCCTGCAACTGAGCTTGTTTAAATTTAGTGGATTCATGATACTTCTGCTTCACGGAATTCCAAATATTCTTCGATGTCCACTTGTCAAGAATTGTTTCCAAGATCTCCCTATCAATCTCTTGGAACAAATAGTTATTGACTTTCATGTCTTTCAATTTTGCATCCTCAAGTGCCTTCGTTTGAGCTTCTGGTGATGAACCACTTGCATCAGACCTTGTGATGCCTTCTTCAACCAAACTCCACATTTCTTTACTCCTCAAGAAATTTTCCATTGTCATTTTCCAGTGATCACAATGCCCATCAAACCTTGGGATCACTAGTTGTACAAATTTGTCTGGGGATGTCATCACAATGCATGTCACTCTTCTCCTTACTCACGACTGAATCTCTCATTTAATTACTCACAAGGATATATGTTTTTGCTCTGATACCAAATGTGAATTTCAGAACACTGGGACACTACTCTATTCATCAGAAACAAATGGCTATATATAGCCTTACACAAGACACTGGAAAGATAAGAAAATAACATAACAAAAACTAGAGTACGTGATATAACATTCATCCTTTATTGAATAATCATAAAAGGACTTCACTACTCCACTACTTTGAGTCTTAACTCTAGCATCTCCACTATCTTGAGCTTTAACTCACCAACAACTTTTAGGGTAAACAACAACAGATTTAGTCAATTAATAAAACCAATTTCATTATAGACATAAGCCATTTCGACCGCCACATTTTTAAACGGCAATGACGGGAGTGACATGTGTGGGACAGAGAGTATCATAATTTTTCTGATGGCTACGGCAAATCTGGCTCTGAATATAATATACGCGTGATGTGTAGTAGCCATAGAAATTTATCAGTTGAATCCAGTTTCTATCCACTTAGGTGTAATGATACTTGCCTTCAAGTACTTAAAAAGTTACACATCTTTCTTTTTCGAAATCTTTGAGAAAGAGTGAACGATTTCGACATGTGCACTAACTTTAATCAGCGACCAAGTTCGATGTAAGATCAAAAGAAGATGATCCTACTACTAGATAGATGTAGACTCATAAGTTGGACTAAGGTCACTCTCTCCTAAGAAATTGATGCTCGCTTGTGAGGAGCTTATAATCAAAAGAGACTAAAGTACTATTTGGATTAGATAGTGGATGAAACATGTTTGATGATAGAGTTATGGACGTCACACAAGTGATGATAAGCTTGTGATAAGTCTGATCTTAAGGTTTCTTGATATGACTCACAAGAAAGTTAGGATTTTCAAAGAAGCCGATTTTCTTACAAGAAAAATAATACATTTTATTTACTAATAATTGGTGAAAAATACAAAACTGCCAAAGAACCTTATAAGTGATTCGTGCAGCTTGACCTCCAAAGATCGAAAACCTTATCACATAAACTATTCAAAACTCCAAACCATAAACAAATACAAATATTTTGAAAAGAAATCTGCAAAATGGTAAATCTGCAAAATGAACAAACCAGCAATTATAATTCAAATGCATACATTTTTTATATATTATGGCTTTTGTAGAAGCTTAGGTTGGGTCGTTTCGAGCTTGAATTAAGAACAACAAAATTTGACCTCCACATGGCTCCAATTAGGCTGGTTTGCGGCTAGCCGGTTTTTGGCTTGGTTCTTCTTTGTATTCTTGATCCATGAAGCTTTGAGCTGATGTTATGAATCTCTTTATAAGTCTCTTAGTTCCTGATTGTGTCTTTGGAAGCTGGTTCATGTTGGTGTTGCTCTCCGAGTACATCCGATTTGTTATCTTTAAAATCGCTTGACTCGTCGATGTCCTCATCAAAATCAGTTGTGTTTTTTTTTCATCACAACTTAATGTTCATACAAAGATTTGCAACTTTCATTTATGCTTAATTTAAAACAACAGTTGGATCGTATTTTTTATCTTCAAGATATAACTTAGCGCAGTTTTTGTTTCGGTAAAAAATTTGATAAATTCTTAGTTTCACAGTTTACATTACCAACACACACGTGTCTGTTGCACAATACACGTGTTACACATATTTAATTAGGGATTTTCTAATTAAATACTTTATAATGCTTAGTTGTAATTATATAAGGATTTTGGATAGTACATGCACGTCAGCATATAAAAGAGTGATTTTTTCAAAGTCCCATTATGGACAAAATCCCATCGAAATGATTAGGGGAATGTGATAACCATAGGACAGAACCCAGTGGAGAGATCTCACTTTGGGGATATTATGATTTTGTCTATCTAAAATTGAGTTTCAATTGAGGGTTCAAGAAGAATCACGTGTCATTGTACTAGTAGGTATAATTCTATTCAATTTCAAATTGACTTCTCAATCTATAATTTTCCTGTTGTAGATTGAAGCATTTATTAGTGGAGAGAGAGAGAGCCATAGACGGTGTGGGAAGTAAAGCATGCCTAAACACCAAGGTGCTAAATGGTAACATCATTTTACCATTCAGCTGAGTTATATAATAATTCACTTCAGTTGTTATTATTTGCATATATAATAATTCAATATTTTTTATTATTTAAAATTTTAATTAAAATTTTAATAAATATATTATTAATTATATATAAAACACTAAATCGTGTATCTCTTCTATGGACATTCAAGACCCATAAGGATTCCAATCAGATTTTTCATATTTTTAGGTTTTTCGATTGCACTTACTTAAAACACCTATTCACACATATTTTATGTATTTAGCTCGATTCAGTATAGATCATGTATAGTTTGATTGTGGTAATTTGTTAAAGATTCGAATTTTTATTTGAACTATTCAATTTTGATCGAGTTCGAATTTATGTATTTTAAAAAAAAAATCAAAACAAATTAATATTTAATAAAAGCAATCTAAGAAAATTCAAAATTTAAATGAAGATTTGAATATTTTGGATTTTTTTGTTATTTTTTTTCCAAAATGAATAATAATATAATCAAATTTATAATTAGAATTTTGAATATTTAAATATCAATTTTTAATTAAAAAAATTTTTTAGGTATATAATTGTATTTCATGTGTTTTGAATACTCTATTCAGTTCTCGGTATAATCAAGTTCATATTTGGTTTTTCAGGTATATGAATCTAGCTTCCATTCGATTATTTAGTCAATTCCAGTTCGGTTTAATACATTCTATTTTTTCTTTTCTTACTAAACTAATATTTCAAATTCCACAAAATTCAGCCAGATTCCTCTGTTACCATTTGATTTTGACTTATTTAGCCAGATTCCACTGAAAAAATAACATAAAAATTCAGTCAGATTCCACATTCAGCCAGATTCAGCTAGATTTAGGTGTTACCATTTAGACCCTAAAAATGTATCCAATTTTATTTGTTTTTTAACAGATCAATATTAGTTAGTGTTTTTTATTGTACACCGTATCAATGATGAGACACTGACATACATAAATGTCATATTACCGAGTGGATGTATTTACAATTATGAGACAACAAAAGCATACGAGACTACATTTTATCAACAAAAAAAAACTACTCCCTCTGTTTCATTTTAAATGATTCTTTAGGGAAAAAATTTTGTTTCAAATTATTTGATGTTTTCAACTTTCAATGTAAAATTAATTACATTTTTATGTGTTTTGACTATTTATATTATGCAGATTGAAGTTGGTTGAAAGATTATTTAATATATTGAAAAACAATACTTTTTGTTGGAAAAATAAAAAATTAAATGATTCTTTAATCTGTATGTAAAAAGCTTAAATATCATCTATTATGAAAAAGAGGGAGTATGAGATTTGGAACATTCCTGACTCTTGGGAGTGTGGTATTTAGTGTTCTTTTTTTCTTGTTTATATTATGTCTCCAATTCTTATATATAATGTTGAATTAAACTTGAATTTAGTAGCTCCAAGTTACTTAACAGATATGTCAAAGTGCGGCATAATTTAAAAGTCTAATATTTAAGAATTTTAGGTTTTGAGTATGTTTTCTAAAGCAATAAAGTGAGCGATTATTTATTAAATCTTCTTCATATTTATTTTTTAAGTGCTTGATCCAAGATGAATCAAAATGGGAGAAAATGGTTAAAATGTAAAAATAATATGAATTTGTAATTATCACAACATCGTTGTAGTTAATTTATGAGATTTTTTCATACATTGACAAAGTATATATCTTTCGTAAAAAAAATCAATATTTGCTCACATAAAGAACTAAACGTAAAAGGACATTTGGATGGAGCTTATAAAATTTACAACATATATATGGACCACCACCTCAAGCACGCACTACAGACTCCCACTGACCACTGCCTATAAATCTGACATATTTTTCATAACTTAAACATAAACTAAGAAATAACTAACATGATTACAATGCCTAATACAGTTTGTTGTAACGTTGCCATTGCCAATTTCTTGTTGTTCTCATTGATTATTGCTGACAATGCTCTTGTTCTTGGTGCCTTGCACCACGTCCCTAATATAAGCAACAACCAACCTTATCGGACCGGTTATCATTTCCAGCCTCCCAAAAATTGGATGAACGGTATTATTACATAAACCAGACGTTACTTCACTTTCACTTTGCTATCTTTACTTTCTGTGTATTAATTAGTATGTCTTGTAACGCATCTATTTGCATGTGTATGTTTATGTCGCGGCTTTGTTTTGATGCTACAAGATCCCAATGGTTGGTTCTTTTTGCTCCCTCAATATCAATTTATGAATTAAGTATATGAAAACTTTGATAAGTAAATTTAATATATGTTTTATTGGACAGGGCCTATGTTATTCAAAAGAATCTACCATTTGTTTTACCAATGGTATCCAAATGGCGCCGTCATGAAAGTTAACGAGATCGTGTGGGGCCACGCAACGTCAACGGATCTCGTCAACTGGACCCCACTACCTCCAGCGATCAAACCGTCTCAACCGTCCGATATTAACGGATGCTGGTCCGGCTCCGTCACGATTCTTCCTAATGGCAAACCCGTAATTCTCTACACAGGCAACGACCGTTATAACCGTCAAGTTCAAAACTTAGCTAAACCTAAAAACCTCAGCGATCCATATCTTCATCACTGGACCAAATCGCCGGCTAATCCACTCGTGACACCTAACACCGTCAATCACATCAACTCCACTGCGTTTCGTGATCCAACCACCGCGTGGCTTGGACGTGACGGTCGATGGCGCGTGGCCACTGGGAGCCAAGAAGGTCGTCGTGGATTAGCGCTTTTACACACGAGCCGCGATTTCGTGAGATGGAAGCAATCTCCGAAGCCTCTTCACTACCAAGATGGAACCGGCATGTGGGAGTGCCCTGATTTTTTTCCGGTGGCGAGAACTGGTTCACGGGGCCTCGATACGTCGTCGTTTAGTGGGCCGATGATAAAGCACGTGCTTAAAGTGAGCTTATCAGATACGTCTCATGATTACTACACGATTGGTACGTACAATCAGGCAAGAGATGTCTATGTACCAGACAATGGTTTTGTTCAGGATAAAACGGCTCCAAGATACGATTACGGCAAATTTTACGCGTCCAAGACTTTTTACGACTCAGTTAATCAACGGAGGATTTTGTGGGGTTGGGTCAACGAGTCGTCGCCGGAAAAAGATAACATCAACAAGGGTTGGGCCGGTTTACAGGTGACTAAACCGGTTGAGATTTAAACGTTTTTACAAATTAAACAAATTTAGGCGTAATAAATGTGTTTTTTTTTATTGGGTGTGGTTCATTGGAAAGTAGGCTATTCCAAGGAAACTATGGCTTGATGAATCAGGAAAGAGATTGATGCAATGGCCGGTTAAGGAAATAGAACAGTTACGTACAACGCAAGTCAAGTGGGATAACAAAGTTTTGAAAGGAGGAGAATCGGTCATGGAGGTTCATGGAGTCACAACTTCACAAGCAGATGTGGAGGTTTTATTCAAAGTGAGTGGTTTAGACTTAGAGAAAGTAGATGTGATCGAAAAGGGCTGGACCGACCCGGAACTGATATGCAGTCAGAAGAATGCATCGTTGGTTAAGTCTGGTTTAGGCCCATTTGGTTTAATGGTTTTGGCTTCCAAGAACTTAGAAGAGTACACGGCGGTGTATTTCAGAATATTCAAAGCACATCAGAATAGTAAGGAGCATGTGGTGGTCATGTGCAGTGACCAAAGCAGATCAAGTTTAGGGCAAGGATATGATCAAACAACGTATGGTGCTTTTGTTGATATCTCTCCTTATCAACCAATCTCTGTCAGGACTTTGGTGAGATCCTCACTTCTCATAATCACAAGAACTTAAACAAAATTGAAGATTAAATTTGAGCTTTTTTTAGTAATGAGTTTTTGGTTTTTGTGTTGTAGATTGATAACTCAATAGTAGAGAGCTTTGGTGGGAAAGGAAAAGCTTGTATTACTGCAAGAGTTTATCCTACATTGGCAATAAAAGAAAACACTCATCTCTTTGCTTTTAACAACGGATCTCAAAATGTTGATGTTTTAAGCCTAAGTGCTTGGAGCATGAAGTCTTCTCTCTAAAATCAGTCTTGAAATATATATGTATTAAGAGAGATCCTTGAAACTCTTGTTATATGTCATAAATAAATTAGAGAATATGAAGCTCCCTTTTCAATTTGCAAACTTTGTTGAAATGAACCATATTCCTTGTTGAATTAAAAGCGAGAAAAATTACTTGAGGAAGAAGTAAATAAGAGAAGGTACAAATTTTGGGGAGATTATCCAAGGATTCAATGTTTTTCCGAGAACAGGAAGGGCAATGACGTGAATATTCTAAGAAAAGAAACAAGAGTTGATCCTGAAATTACCTAAGGCGCGCGAGAATATAGGAAGATCATAGGAATCACCACTATTATTATTATTATTATTATAGAAATTATAACAAATATACACAAGTTTTCAAAAACTTAAAAATCTGACACAAGTTTTAAAAAAAATTAGATCTAATGTAATTTTTCAAAAAATACTCAATGCATTCATAACCAAAGTAATAATAAAAATCTTTTTTTATATAACATTTTAATTAATGTCGATATTACAAACTAAAATTAGATCTCGGATCCTACAAAAAAAATTAAACAGGCCGAAATTAATAAGACTAAAACAACCGACAGATTGTTAACACTTAGAGGTATTTGAACCATTGAGACAAAAGACTTTTTCCCCGCTTTCTGTGGAGATTTGCAAGGATGGTATCACGGACCGTTCGGTCAAGTCTATGGAAGACGTGCTCAGCCGAGTTTAGAGTTTCGCCGTGGTTGCGTGCGTTGTACTCAGCCCAGATCATATAGATAACCCCATGTTCCGTGAGCTTCTTGAGTGTTGAGGAGACTCCTGGCGTTTGTCCAATCAACCAATTTATCATTGAGTTCCAATTCATGAATATGTAGCTCGTGAATCCCAGCCTATACTGTACCCTGTTCCAAATGTGCTCTGCATATTGAGAATGCAAAAACAAATGCTCTCTAGTTTCCAAGTGATTTGAACACAGTGTACAATTGCCATCAACTTGCAATCCCCACTCAAGCATGCGTTTCTTCACAGGTAACCTATCATAGTTTGTAACCCAAAGAAGAAATGAATGCTTTGGGATTCCAATTTTAATCCAAATCGCCTTGTACCAGTCGGTCTAAGATTATTCCAAGTAAGCTTGTTGCTAAAGTAACCCAAGCGTTGATCATTTGTTCCCCATAAGTACTTGTCCGGACCCGCAGTCTGTGCAGGAGGAGGAGTTCGAAGCATCAGGTCTTGAAGGATAAGGACATAGGCATTTCTGTTCCTAGTTGATGGGAGTCTCCAACGGTTCTCTGTTGTTGCTTGGTGAACCGTTTCACTGATGTTGATACCAATCTGAGAGGGGCCTGCGGGTCCGGTAATGTCAATCAAAGGACCAAGATGACTCCAGTTATCTAACCAGAAGTTGCAGCTCATTCCATCACCTAATTTACATGAGAGGAAACTTTTAGCAAGTGGTCTCAAAGCAAGAAGGAATTTCCAAATCCAAGAGAGTTAGTCTTTGGTTCAGCACTCCAAAAATTCTGTGATTTGAGCATGTGCTTCTTCATCCACGCGACCCATAACGATCCACCATTAGCAAATAAAAGCCAGACTAACTTAAGGTTTAGCACTTGGTTCCAAGCTTTGAAGTCTTGGAGTCCAAGACCGCCCTCTTTTTTTGGCAGGCAAACCATTTCCATGCTACTTTTGCTATAGCTTTCACATCCATCTTTCCTGCCCACAAGAACTTATTACACAGTTTCTCAATCTGACGAATGTTGGGGGAGAGCAAACACTGAGGCCCAGAAGTTGACAATACTATAGATAACCACTGAGATGAGCTGTAGTCTTCCTGCGAAAGATAACATTTTTGTGGACCAACAATTGAGCTTATTGTTGATGGAGTCAAGGAGGGGAGAGTAATCCGACTTCCTTAACCTTCGATGGAGCAAAGGTAGTCCTAAATACCACACAGGTAGGTTACCCAGTTGATACCCAAGTTGACTCATCTCTGCAACCTCAGTTTCTGATACTCCCGCCAGAAAAAACGTCAATTTGTCTCTATTCATTGAGAGACTCGAGAGGGTTTGGAATGTGCTTAAAATGTCGGAGATGCCCTGCAAAGAACTCATAGAGCCATCAAAGAAAATCATTAAATCATCCGCAAAGGCAAGGTGGGAGATTTTAGGGTCCTTCCCTAGTGGATGATAACGGATCTGCCCACTGCTATAACCTTGCTTAAGTAGTTGAGAGAGGATTTCCATTGCCATGACAAATATCGTTGGAGATAATGGATCTCCTTGACGAAGTCCTTGGGTTCCTTTGAAGAAGTCACATAACTCTCCATTGACATTAATAGAGAACGAAGTAGTTGTCAAGTATTGCTCAATCCAACTCCTCATTTTCTTTGGAAAATCTGAAAATCTTAGAGTCTCTAATATAAACTCCCATTTTACGCTATCAAACGCCTTTCTCAAATCAACTTTGAGCAAACCTCTGGGTGCAATTGTTCCTCTACCAGATCCTTGAATCATTTCGGTGGCGAGAAGTACATTCTCTGTCAGTAGTCTCCTTTTGACAAAGGTGGACTGGGATGAAGAGATAATTCTTAGGAGTAGTGGCTGAAGTCTGGATGC
This sequence comes from Lepidium africanum, assembly GCA_900406405.1. Lineage (NCBI taxonomy): Eukaryota > Viridiplantae > Streptophyta > Magnoliopsida > Brassicales > Brassicaceae > Lepidium > Lepidium africanum. Next base: position 76,209 of record OVAX01000083.1, on the reverse strand, counting down.
TATAATCTTAGAGATGGCTTTGTAGAGTACATTGCAACAGGATATAGGGCGGAACTCAATCACTTTGTCTACTCCCAGACGTTTCGGAATCAGAGATATGGCTGTGGAATTGGTCTGCTTTAGCAAGGAGCACGAGGTAAAGAATTCCCTAACCGAGTCAATGACATTGGGTCCAAGAATCTCCCAAGTGTGCATATAAAACTCGGATGTGTATCCGTCTGGTCTCGGGGTTTTGTTCCTTGGCATATCAAATATTGTTGTCTTGATTTCAGCATCTGAAATTTGGAGTTCCAATTGGCGCTGTTGATCCTCAGTGCATCGGAAGGGAACTAAGGCAGACAAGGTGTTGATCTCAACTTCTGTTAGGGGCTGAACTTGAGGGCCAAGGAGTGATCGATAAAACTCAACACACATCAGCTAAATTTCAGCCTTGGATTCAACCCAATGACCCTCTTCGTTCACCAGGTAATATATATATAGTTAGCTGCCCTTCTCAAGGCACCAACCCTGTGGAAGTAAGACGATTTCACATCCCCACACCTTATCCAGTTTACTCGTGATCATTGCTGGAGAAATTTGGTCTCTGCTATCACTAATGTGTCATATTTTCTGCGAGCAGTATGCTCAGCTGCGGCATTCAGCGGAGATGGAAAGCTTAGCACTCGGTCTTGGCATTCCAATAAGATAGTATGAGCTTCTTTGGTTCTGTTTTGGAGGTCTGAATAAAACTCCCTGTTTAGGTCCTTGATCTCTTTCTTCAAAAGCTTCAGTTTGCAAGCAAGAATGAACTGACAAGATCCCATAATATTCACACTATGCCAATGATTGAGAACCCGGAGTAGAAAGTCAGGGTGATCAAAGAGAAAATACGAAACCTTGAAATGAGATTTCTTAATCTCAGGGGTTCCCATAACTACGGAGATAGGAGTGTGATCCAAGAAACTTAATTGACCAAAGTGAGCATAAGCCATCGGCAAAGACAGCAGCCAATTGTCATTAACCATAGCTCTATCCAACTTTTTGGTAATTGGGTTTTCCTCTTGATTATTCCACCAGGTGTAGAAGTTACCCTGCTACTAAGATCATGAATCCCTGCGTAATCAATACAAGCTCTAAAGTCGGCCATTCCACCTGAAATGCGACTGCTACCTGAGCTGTGCTCTTGAGGATATCTTGTTTGGTTGAAATCCCCAATTAACATCCAGGGGTGAGAGTTAATAGATGAGTCGCGAGAAAGGACCTGAATCTTGGCCCATAATTGTTGTCTTCCAATTCGACAATTTAGCGCATACAAGAAGGAAACAGCAATGGTGCTACCAGTAGAAGGAAGTGTGATGAGACAAGTAATAAGTTGAGCAGACTTGGAATGGATGATCAACTGAACGTGAGGCTTCCAAATAACCCAAAAGCGTCCTAGACGTGAATATTCATAATTTCCATCTGCGCTACTGTCCTGAAAAACAGAGTTGACATATTTCTTAAAATTAAAAAACTTGACCCGAGACTCCGCTATACAACCAAAATTCAGTCGGTGCTACCGAAGCCAGAATTTAAGGTGTCTCCGCTTTACATGATTGTTACACCCTCTAACATTCAGTAAAAAAATTCCACCTTCATACTTATTATTTGGATTTCTGGGGACCTTTCTTCCCCATGGCCACAAGATCATGTCTTCTTTGTTTCTTAGATAGTAGCTTATCCAAGACAAGAACATCATTTGGATTGTCATCCTCTTCTGACAAAGGAACTAGATACGAGGACTCCTATGCAGACTCCGACTCTGAAGAGTCGCTCAGAGAAGAGGTGGAGTACTTCATATAGGCTTTCTTCTCTTTACCCTTAGTAACCGTCTTTTTGTTTCTCGGTTTGGAGGAGTCGCGTTTCTTATTAGTTGGCCGTAGATCAACAACAAAATTATCTGCAGAGACCGCGTCATTCAGAGAAGAATCATTGGGTTTATGGTTTGATTGTGGGCTCGTGGCTCGACTTTTGTCCTTTCGACGGCGAGATGGGTTTTTTCTTCGGGAAGAGGTTCTTTCTGGCTCTGTATCCGACTGTTGCTGCTTGCTTCTAACTTTGTTCTTTGAAGCTCTAGGCATCACCTTGTAACTCGGTTCCGGTTTGGGTTTACATTCAATTTTCCGGGTACATAAATTTAGGATACATTCTAGTATTTTGTCAGTTTGGTTCATCTGATTCGGTATTTTTTTTTTTGATTTAAGACTTATTCAAATATTTATATTTTTCTGATAGAGTTTGGTTTAGTATAGATTTAGTTCGGGTTAAAGTATTTTAACAAAAATCCAAAATTCAAAAAGATTTAATATAAAAAATCTAAATTTGGTTTTTGATTTAGTTCCGGTTTGGGTTTAGGTTTTTGGTTTTTCAAATACATAGATTTACGACCCATTGGAAAATTTTGCCGGGTTCGGTTCAAGTACGGTTCCTCTAATTCGAATTGATTTTGATTTGGTTTTTGGCTTCTAAAACAACATTTTGAAAACTATGCTCAAAATATCAACACGGGTCTAAGAACCAAATGTATATTGGTTAAAATAATAGTCAAATCTCACACTCTAAGATATGGGTATAATTCTAGTTCTTAATGAGTTTGTAGGTGTGACTTTATATACACTTATGCTAAAGTGTTTTTTCAATTTATTTGGTGCATTTAAGGGGGTGTATTGAAACCAAGGTGATTTGATTAAAATTAGATTTTGATTGACTTAGAAGGATTTGAGGGAGTTTTCATTATATTTGAAATGAATTTAATATGTTTTATTGTTTTAATTAAAAAAATGTTTTGGAGACTTGAGGAGATTTCATGTGTCTTCTTCTTCTCTATCTTTCGTTTATCTAGTTCTCGTATCGTTTTTTTAAACTTGATTTCAGTTTCCACCATTGACTTCTTGGCATCAAAGAATCTTAGGCATTAAATATTTCACACCATTCACAGTAATTTCATACCACTAAAAACTTCACAATCCTTATTTTAGTTTATTACATGTATATGTCTCATTTTTGCGGGTTACAGAGAAAGGTGTATTTTTGTGGAACAACAATCACATAGAGAATCTGATACTGCATAACCGTAATTCATAAAGTCATTCTTCCGATTAGAGAGAAACTCACATAAACAATTGGAAAAGCAACTGTAAACACCTTTGTAATGTTGATTGTTTAAGAAGTGTTGAGACTTGTTTGAGTTTAGAATGAGAGAAATACAAAGAGTTGCAAAATATGTAAAGAATACAGAACCAAAAATTTAATGACATAACCCAAAATTTAACGATTCAAAGTTTTAGTCTCCTTACAAAACACTTTATTAACTTTATACTTTTCTCTCAATTATCCAAAGTCAATTATTAATCTTTGTTAGCATCTCCAACAAGACATCATTAGTGAAGATGCTCGTAGATCATGTGCAAGTCACAAGAGGGTGTTTAATGAAGAGCATGTGCAAAGCACACAGAGACTTGGAGATAAAGTTATCATGAAGGAGATTTGAATTGGAGATAAGATTATCAAGAGGAGAAGATAGATCTTATCAAGAAAGATTTGAATATGTTTGTTATGTTACGGTTTTGTAGGAAATAAACTTCCGAGCCCTCATGTTATAAAAGGGATCTCAAGTGTAATTCTAGTTTCTCATAACTTAGAGAATTAGTTAAAGAAAGCTAGTAATTTGAAGTTCTCTAGGTTATCGATTTTAGTGAGTTGTTTTAGGTTGGTTTCTAGGTTAGATTAATTTTAACAGATATTAGTATTTTGTAGAAAAGATAATTTCTAATAAAACGTAATTCTTTGTGTGGTATGTCTTGTGTTATTGAATTGTCTTTTTCAATTGGTATCAGAGCGGTTCACCGCATAATGTTTGTTACTGTTTACAGGTGTTAGATCCTGAGGACATGATGGATGATTCACAACAACTGGTTGTTGTCGAAGACACTTAAGATGGATCTAGACAATTATGGTCATTGGAAAGTGCAAATGGCTTAGCATATACAAGGGATTAATTCTGATGCATGGCTTGCAGTTGAAGAAGGTTGGGAACCTCCTCTAGTAAAGGATGCGGATGGTACTCTTGTACCAAAACCAAGAAAACAGTAGACTGCTGAAGAAAAATGGGATGCTAAATGGAATTCAAAGGCGTTGTCAGCTATCTTCAATTCGCTTCACAGTAATCAGCTTAAAAGGGTTCAAGGCTGCAAAAGTGCAAAAGAAGCATGGGATATTTTGGAAGTAGGATTTGAAGGAACAAGCAGTGTGAAAAGAACTCGGATAGACATCTTAGCATCACGTTTCGAGAATCTGACTATGGGAGAGGATGAAATTGTCGTTGAGTTTAGCAGTAAGTTATCCTCCTTGGCACATGAAGCTTTGATTATGGATAAAACACACAAAGATAAGAAGCTGGTCAAAAAATTTTTAAGGTGTCTTCCCACTAAGTTTCTTGGTCATCGATCCGCTCTCGAAGTTTCTCAGAATTCTGATAATATGAGCTTTGATCAAGTTGTAGGCATGATGCAAGCTTATGACCTTCAGATTACATCAAAAGATGGAGCTACCAAAGGAAAGAATATTGCTCTTGTAGCTGAAAAACCAACTCATGAAAAAGATTCTACAGAAAGCCTAAAAGAAAAAGTTGTTTTAATAGTAAAAAAATTTCTTTGGAAGGCTGAAAGAGGACAAAGGAAGGAATAAAGTTCATGTCAAACAAACAGCTTATAAAAATAACTATAAAAGTGACAAGGAATATCTCGAATGTCGAGGTTATGGTCATTTCAGATTTGATTGTCCTTCAGTCAAAATAAAAATGACTGAGAATGAGAGTCTTTCCAAAGTAAGTGGAAAATCAGCTATCACAACCCTAAGTGATACTGAAAGTGACAGTGAGGAAGATGACAACATCTTAAATCATTTTGTATCACATCTTGGAATTGTTGACATAAATGATATTGAAAAAGACGTGGACAACGTTAAAACTGCCTCTAGCTCAGAGAATTAGAAGTCTGATGAATGTCTACGTACTACCGACTAGTAAGGAGTTGATGCAAATGAATCTGAATCAGATGATGGGCTGGATATGACTCAAGAGGATTAACTTGATTTACTTGTTAAGTCGCTTGTGGAAACTCAGGAAGAGAACAAGAAGTTGAAAACTGAAAAACAAAATGCTTTTATCTTACTTAAGAAAACTGAAAGAGAACTGTCAGACCAAAGTTGGAGAATGCAGAACTTGAAAGCTGAATGCATGAACAGCTGAAACTGATTATGATATTATCCAAAGGAACAAAGGATTTAGATTATCTTCTAAGAGTTGAGAGAACTGATAATGTAAATCAAGGTCTTGGTTATAAAGGAATTGAATCAAGGGAGATGAAATTTGTTAAGGCATCAAATAAAGGTGTTATTTTGCAAAAGTACAAGGCACATCTCTCAGACACGAACAAGATAGGTCTTATCAATGCTCAGGTCTTGGATGAAAGAATCAGAAATTTGTTTTTCAAGGTTCTAAGAGGGATAAACAGGTAGAGTGTTAGTATTGTGGAAAGCACGGTTACATGAAGTATCAATGTTATAGACTTCAGTCACGTGTTCAAGAACTCTGGAGACAACGAAGATTTACATTCAATGGAAGAAACAAGAATAAAATTTGGGTAAAAATTAAGATTTGTTCTGTAGAGTTACCTTCACAGCAAAGAAGTCAGGTTCCATATCTTTAAAAGGAAAATGGTACTTTGATAGCGGATGCTCAAAACACATGATCGGTGAAGAAGAGGCATTGCAAAATCTTGAAAAGATCAATGCTGGAAATGTTACTTTTGGGGATGGAGCAAAAGGCAACATATGGTGAAAATGAAGAACAACAAGTTCCATGGATCCAAAACTCACAGATGTTTTTCTCGTTGATGATCTAAAGGAAAATCTTATCATTATCAGTCAGTTGTGTGACACTGGTCTTGATATAACCTTTACTCGAACAGAATGTCAGGCAGTTGATTTAAAGGGTACTGTACATCTAGAAGGAGTCCGCACAAGAAATAATTGTTATATGCAGTACCAGGCACTTCATGTATGGTAGCAAGATCTGAAAGCGAGACTCATATATGGCATCAATGTTTGGGTCACATGAACTTTTGGACTATGGCTGATTTGTCTACTAAGGAGATTGTTAGATGTCTGCCAAAACTTAAACGGGATCAAGAATTTGTGTGTGGACCATGCAGCATGGGAAAACAGGTTAAGACACAACACAAGTCTGTGCCTGATGTGAGATCAAAGGATATTCTCGAACTTGTCCATATGGATCTCATGGGTCCAATTCAGGTTGAAAGTATGGCAGGAAAGAAATACATTCTGGTTTTAGTTAACGATTTTAGCAGATAGACTTGGGTACGATTTCTTCGAGAAAGAGTGATTCATTCGAAAGCTTCAGAATATTGGCACCACAATTGAAGAATGAACGTCAGGGAATTAATTTTATTTGCAGTGATCATGGTGGTGAATTTGAGAATGATACGTTCAAGAGATTCTATTCTGAGCAGGGTATTGATCATCAGTTCTCAGCACCTCGAACTCTTCAGCATAATGGTGTGGTCGAACGTAAGAATAGAACACTGCAAGAAATGGGAAGAGTTATGTTACATGGTAGCAATGCTCCAAAATCCTTTTGGGCTGAAGTAGTCAATACAGCTTGTTACATCATCAATCGAGTGTATGTTTGAAAAGGAACAACAAAAACTTCCAACGAATTTTGGAAAGAAAAAACACCAACAGTCCATTATTTTCATGTTTTGGATGTGTGTGTTATATTTTTTATGACAAAGATTACCTTGGGAAGTTTGACTCGCGAAGTGATGAAGGATTCTTTCTTGGATATTCTGGATAAAGCACAACTTACAGAGTTTATATCAAGCGTACATCAACAGTTTAGGAAACCACGAATGTTGTTTTTGATGATGCTTCAATGTTTCGTCTCACAGTTCAACCAGTTGATGATTTCAGCTCAGGGTATCAATCTGATAATACTTCCTCAGAGGATCAACAATATAAAGAGGATACTCCGGCTCAAGTACATGGAAATCACTCCTCAACAGATGTTATAGGTGAGATTCATAGGGGAAGGATGATATACCTCGATTTTTATTGATTTTAAGCTCATTTATTCGTTTGTTTTCAGAGTCTATGTCTGCATTTTAGAGTCTTTTCAGGTGGAAAATGAGAAGAATTTGGATTATACCCGTGGAGTTTCGTTTGGAAGAATTTGGAGCATTTTTTGGATTTTCAGCAAAAGAGTAATGATCGATCAATCAACACCTTGCTCGATCGATCACTCTCTTCAGCCAAAGCTGTGCTCGACCTGTTGATTGACCCCACACCTCATGATCGGTCGATCACACCTACACCAGAAGCTGTGCTCTACCTCATGATCGACCAAGCTATGTGGGAGATCGACCGCTCACCAGTGATCGATTGATCAACCCCTTGATCGATCGATCAACGAAGCTACGAGAGATAACCTAATTTTCTTGTTTTGTACCCATGAGTCATAGAGCATATAAATACTCTTCTTATTATTTCGTTTTAAAAGGAGAGCAGACTTGAGAGAGATTGTTTTTTACAGCAGTTTTAGCTTTTGTAAGCAGGGAGAAGAATTCCTCCACACTTTGAGAAGAATATTTGAACCCTTTCTATTTATTCTATTGCAATTTCATGTTTTCTTCCATCATGATTTCTGTTTCTAATACAATTATGTCTGAGTAGTTCTCTTGTCAGGTTTAGGGATTCTAGGGATTTAGGAATCGATGATTGGGTATTAAATAGGATTGATTGTTAGAAGTTCTCCATCTAAACTCTTGCTTAATGCTTAAATTAGCCTAATCAACTAGTTTCTGAATCTAGGTTGTTAGCCTTCCAAAAGTTTGTTAAGAACCAGAACTAGTTTAGATGAGCAATTGATTATAACCAACGATAGTTAATAGTTAAAATGAATTGTGGATAATTGAACCCATTCGGTAATGCCAATTTGCTTCGCTTGGACCAACGAAAGTTAGGATTTTTTAGGTTGCTAGATTGAGTGATAAGTGCCACGACAGTGGGCTTATCAAATCTTTATGTTCAAGTCGAGAATAGAGCTGTATAACCTGAATAATATCCCTGATTTGATTTATGTTTCCTGATGAATACCCGATGTCTGATGTTTTTATTATTGATTGCAAACCGTTTAAGTTGTTAGATTTTCATCATTGATATCGATTTGGTATAGCTTGAGATAGAATAGATAGTCAAAAGTGCAAACTTGGTTCTTTGTGGATACGATCCTTAAGTACTTGGTTCTTCGTGGATACGATCCTTAAGTACTACTACTTCATTATTATGCACTTATAGTAAATTATTTAGGGTAAAACTTGACCCACATCAAAGGATTACCCGGGTTAAACAAATTGATTTCAGATAGCTAGCTGGTAATTGTGCATTTAAAGCCTTTATGGCATAACAACAGATAGTTGTTGAAGTTGTTGAATACAAGTGTTTTGTCTCAAAGATTGAACTCAAGACATACAAGGAAGCTCTTCTAGAAAAATTTTGGATTGCATCAATGCAAGAGGAGCTATCAAATTTTTCACGGTTGGATGTGTGGGTTCTTGTTTGTCATCCTAAAGATGTCAATGTTTTTGAAACTAAATGGATATTTAAGAACATTCAAGAACAAAATTGACAAGGATGGAAATGTTGTTAGGAACAAATCTCGATTGGTTGCTCAAGGTTACTCACAGGTCGAAGGTGTTGACTTTGAAGAAACTTTTGCATTAGTAGCTCGCTTGGAGTCTATCAAATTTCTATTTGGAATGACATGTGAGATGGGTTTCAAATTATATTAGATGGATGTAAAGAGTTCTTTTTTTAATGGATTTTTTCAAGAAGAAGTTTATGTTGAACAACCCAAAGGGTTCGGGGAGTATCCGGATCATGTTTACAAACTGAAAAAGTCTCTGTATGGACTCAAACAGGCACAAAGAGCTTGGTATGATCGCCTAGCCACATTTCTGATTGAGAATGAGTACACAAGAGGGAGTGTGGACAAGACTCTATTTACTCACAACATTAAAGAGGGGTTCATCGTAGTACAAATCTATGTTGATGACATAGTATTCGGATCTACAAATCAAAACATGGTGAATAAGTTTGTTGAAGTTATGACCAAAGAATTTGAAATGAGTATGAATGGAGAACTCACTTACTTTCTTGGTTTGCAAGTGAAACAGAAATCTGATGGGATCTTTGTTAACCAAAGCACTTATGCAAGAAATCTGATTAAGAAATTTGGTATAGAAATAAGCAAGACAACAAAGATTTCTATGGTAACAAACGATAAACTTTTCAAAGATGAATCAGGGAAGTCTATCGATGAAACAGCTTATCAAAGTCTGATCGGAGGTCTACTTTATCTAACTGCCAGTCATCCAGATCTCTGTTTCTTAGTTGGTGTATTTGCAAGATTTCAGGTTGAGTCATCTTTAAGCATCAAAATGTATTATGAAATATGTGAGCATAACTCAAAGCCTTGGGATTTCTACACAAAGGATACAACCACAAGCTTAACAGGATATTGCGATGCAGATTGGGCAGGATGTGTTGATGATCGAATACAAGTGGTGGGTGTTTCTTCATGGGTAATAATCTAATTGCTTGGTTCAGTGAAAAACAGAACTATGTTTCGTTGTCAACAGCTGAAGCAGAATACATAGCTCTGAGAAGTTGTTGCACTCAACTCGTGTGGATGAAACAAATGTCCACTGATTATGGTAGAATCTCTGAATCTTTGCTTGTTTATTGTGATAATCAAAATTCCATTAGCATTGCTAAAAACTTTGTTCAACTCTCACGAACTAAGCATATTGATACACGACATCATTTTATTAGTGAACTTGTTGAGGAGAAACTGGTTAAACTTGATCATGTGAACACTGAGTATCAACTCACTACAAAAAATTAGAGCTATTGTAACGATTGTATTGTGACTAAGAATATTCATAATAATTTGTGACGTTTTATTTACAAATCTGTTACAAATTTTATTTGTTACGTTTTAAAAAAATCATTGTGACTCTAGTTCATAACAATTTGTTACAAAATTGTTACTATATTTTTTTCATCACTAGTATTGTGACGTTTTTGTTACGAATATACATTTGTGACGTTTGTATTGCAAATATTTACTAATCGTCACAGATTCATAAGAATATGTGACGAAATATTCGTTATTGTGATGAAATATTACGTCTCAATACAATTTTTTTTTTCTTGTAGTGACTTGCTGATTTGTTTACTAAACCGCTGTCTTTCAATTGATTTGTTGAATTACGAACATTGATTGGAATTTGTGAATGCTAATCATTTCTAAAGGTGTATGTTGAGCTGATCTGAAGCAGGAACTTGATTTTGGAATAAGATAGTAGACACTTGAAAAAAGCAAACAGATATCAGGGTTGATCGAACAAGTGGAAAATAGCTGCCTATAATGCCGTCACAAGTTGATCTCTGATTTGGTTTATTTAATGTTAGGAAAGGGAGGTCAAAGAGCTAAGGAGAGAAAGTATTTTTCATAAAAAGTGAAGTATTTGAATCTTGGGTTGAGAAGTCAAGTGATATCATGATTCATGTAGATGATGTTATATCGTGCCCATTATGACTTGCCAAAACAGATGATCAAGGAGATACTTCAACAAACAAAAATTTGATAGTATCAGACTTGAGATGTTGTAACAATCACGTGATTGAGTCAAATATGTACATCATTCAAGCCTAAAATTGTCTGCAATGCATTCAAGTTTAGAATTCCTCTCCAAAGGAAATTTCAGCTGCCTGATCCGTTTGATAGGCTTTAGTCCATAAAAAATACTTGTGATAAAAGCATGCTAGTGTGAAAGTCTAGCCACTAAATCTTGACCCTGATCATACGTCCCGGTAAGTAAGGGATTTGCTTGGTGGTTTCAGAACTTGAGTTTCCTGTGAATGATTTAGTCTTGACCAAGGTATGTTTTAAATTGATGAATTGAATGTTTTTAAGTTAATATTTTGGATAAAGTTTTGCGACAGTGTTCATAAGTTTAAGCTTGACCTGGGTCACTCGCAAGTTTAACATGTGAGTTTATTGCTTGGTGTGATTATTGTTGTGTTTCTTGTGAACTAATTTGCTAATTTGAACAAAAATTAGAAGAAAGAATAGTGGGTTTTTTTGTGCAGGCTCATAAGCGAAGTCTTTTTGTGCTTAAGTGATTGATGACGGTCAAACCGCCAGTTAAAGTTTCGAGGAATCTCTCATTACTTAAGAGACTTTTAGTTCTCACTCACTTCATCGTCTATCCACTTTCGTGAGAAACAAAAAGCAGAAACTACAGTCTGAAGAAAAAGAAAACGAAGCTTCAACTATGGAGAATCTTCTTCAACTTTTCTCTAAAGGCTACGATCTGGCAACAATGGTGGCTTATCTCAGTAACACCGAAAGGCGGATGGTTGTTTTCGAACCACGTGGAGTTAAGATTCGTTATCAATCGCCTGAGAATCAGACGATGATCCCGATGGATATTCCGGCAGAAAATCAAACGCTTGGTGTTGAAGAGTCACAAATTTCACCATTCTTGGATGATTTCGACGAACGAAAGGAAGAGCAGACACATAATCGTCCTTCAGAGTCTCGCAACACGATTTCTTCATCATCATGCGCAGCATCAAGTCAGATGGTTGGTGCCAAGAAACGGTTAAGGGTTTGCGAGTCCAAATCAAGTACTCGAAAATCCCGATGCACCATCAAATCAGAATATGTTGCTCGAAGTACAAGATTCAGAACAATGGAGTTTGATCCTTTCATTTTTTCTTCTGTCTATGCTTATCTAAGGTATCAACTTTATCTTTCTCAGCAAAATCGATTTATTGAAGAAAATGCGTATGAGTTTGAAGAACATGAATTTGATTTGGTTAAACTGTTGAATGATGCTGGATTATTGGGTTCTATTGATTCTGTTGCTGATTATGATTCTGAGGTGCTAAGTGAACTCTGGGCGAATATGCCTTATACTGATATTGACAATGACTCGTGGTCTGTATTTTTGAGAGGTTATGAGTACACTATCTTTGCCTCAATAATTAATAAGTTATTAGGTTCTCCAGATGTTCCCGATCGTTCAAGTCCTCTTAAACTTGAAGGTGTTTTATCTGAGGACATTGCAACTCTTGCAACTGGAGGTGTGCTCAAAAAGCTGTCAAAGGTAAGAAAAGGTCATCTTCAGCCCTTGTTTGCTCAACTCTACATTATCTTCAGCTCAAATTGGTTTTCGACATCTAATGAGGGTTATGTGAGTGCCGTAAGGATGCAGCTTATTTACAAGATCGTAAAACAGATTCCTTTCAATCTCGGCAAACTGATGTTTACTCACATCAAGCGTGTTACTGCCTTGACTAAGAATGTCAAGTCAAAGCTGTTTCTTCTGTTTCCTTCCATGCTTACTCGTCTGTTGAAGAATCAACGTGAAGTTCCGCTCTCTGCTCCTCCAGTTCGGTCCCAAAGAAATGCTAAGCAGAAGGGAAAAATCACAACTACAGAGATCTACTCAATCAAAGAGTTTTTGGAAACACTTAGCACATATTACTGAGATGGTGCTTCTGTGCAAACAAGCTTTGAAAGGTAAGTTTTTCTTTTCCTCTCCTAGTCTTAACACTAGAATCTTTTGTTTTTGACTTCATGTGATGTTAAGCAGGGGGAGAACAAAATGTCCAGGATTCTAAACAGGACCGGGAGCCAGAGCCAGATGATGATCAGTTTCATGAGTTATCTGATTGAGGCGGAGTACATGTTAAGGGGGAGAGCTTAGGGCTTTGTTTTGCTCTCTTTTTGCCGACTTGTGGCATTTCTTTTGAAAACCTGATATGTGATGTGTCTAATGACTTTGTTCTTTGTGGTTGTCTTTGGTCAGGAAAACTTGATTACAAACTTATTTCAGGTTGTAATTGGTTTCGTTTTGTTTGGTTAATCAAGTGACTTTTATGGAATCATATTTCTGATATTTATCAAGTCGTTGTGTATTATATTAACCTCTTGTTTTAGTTTGTTTGTAACTTTTTCTTGACAGCTACCTGAGCTTAGACATCACAGCAAGTCAAAAGGGGAGAAATTGAAGATGCTCGTAGATCATGTACAAGTCACGAGATGGTGTTTAATGAAGAGCATGTGAAAAGCACACAGAGACTTGGAGATATCCTGAAGGAGATTTGAAGTGGAGATAAGATTATCAAGAGGAGAAGATAGACTCTTATCAAGAAAGATTTGAATATGTTTGTTATGTTACAGTTTTGTAGGAAACAAACTTCCGAGCCCTTATGTTATATAAGGGATCTCAAGTGTAATTCTAGTTTCTCATAACTTAGAGATTTAGTTTAAGAAAGCTAGTAATTTGAAGCTCTTTGAGTTATCGATTTTAGTGAGTAGTTTTAGGTTGGTATCTAGGTTCGATTAATTCCAACAGAAATTAGTCTTTTGTAGGAAAGATCATTTCTAATAAAATGTAATTCTTTGTTTGGAATCTCTTGTGTTATTGAATTGTCTTTTTCAATTAGTTGACATTAAAGGCCATGTTCGTTTCATGGTCCCTGATGACTGCAATCAGCGATCATGACCAGCGAGCGAGATCAAAAATTTGATTTTATTTTAATTTGAGAGCACATCGACTAGTCGTTTTTTTTCTTTTTAATAAATTTATTATAAAAATTTATATACATATATATATATGTTTATAAATAAATAAATAAAAATGTATGTAATTTAAATTATGAAACTAATATTTATTTAGCAAAGAAAAATTCAAAAACTTTATGAAGATTAAAAATAACACATATTATCACATTCATATATTATTTATTAAATATATATTTATGCAAAATTAAAATCAATTTTTGTAAATTTAAATTTTATTTTCAATATTCGTAATATATATATATATATTTATTTATTTTATACAAGTTTATTGCTATTATTTTAAATTTAAATTTTATTTATTTAAATTTATATTTAACTATTTGTGATTAATTATTTTCTGGTTCGCTAGTGTTGTTCATTTGCCAGTCACTAGCGACCAATCGTAGCAACCAGTCGCTGAATTTTTTAGCGACTTAAAATTTTAGTTGCTGCGACCAGTCGCTAAACCAACGACCATGTAACGAACAAATTTTGGACGTGGTCGCCAGCCACCACCAAACGAACATAGCCTAATATTCCTCACCTAAATGGAGCTAATCTTGTAAGACCAAAATTTAAGTTATGGTTTCTAAAGTGGGTTCAAATCTTACAAGAAGTAGCTGAGTGGTTTTTGTTAGAATTTGCGGAACATATTTGGAGAATAAGAGAATGAGAGTTTTGTTTGGAAAAATAGAGAATTGAGATTTGGAACCGAGAGATTTAGTAACCAAGATTAGAGAGAATTAGTAACTAAACATTGAAAGAATATGGGTCACAAGATTGGAGAGAATAGCGAAGAAGAAAATAATTCTTTCTCTTGCTTTCTACAATGTAAAATACAACCTATATATAGGTAAATACAATAAACCCTAAGCTATACAATCACCTATACAATTCAAATAACAAAAGACAAACTATGCTAAAAGAGGAAAGATTCCTCATTGCCTTTACAAAAGAAGAAGAGAGACAAGTCTCTATTGGTCACCAACGGCTACAAGTTTCTTAAGTCAACATGTCACTTCTCCAACGGTTATGTAGTGACTTAAGTGAGCATGTGACTTTTTCTAGTTAGCTTCCCAACTTATAGTTGCTTCTTAACCGCCAATTACATGTTGATTCCATTCAATTCCTTGTTGCACAAGTTACAAGATTAAATTTCACCAAATGATTCTTCCTTCTTTATCAACTATCATAAATTTAACACTCTCCATCAAGTTTGAATCCGCAATGTGACACATTAAGGACAAACTTGAAAGTTGTAACTCACCACTTCATTAAAACTTTTTAGTGGAAAACCCATTGGAATAAACCAACAAAGAGAAATAGAGTATGGATCATGATCACAGCTTGGACATGTCAAGTCCAAGAAGCTTACACAAACTCATATTCTTGAGTTTGTTCCACCTTTTGTTCAAATGTTCGGTTTTATCTTCATTATCATGAAATTCTTCGGCCTTGGCTTCATTCTTCAATACATCTCCTCAAGTTTGGATGGCAAGTAACACTAAACGCCAAGCTTAAAAGCTACAAACATCTTTGAAAAACTCCCCCTCGCTATCAACACTCCTTAGGGACCATCTTCAACAAATCCATCTTTGACACTCCTTAGCTTCAGCTCTTTAGGATGTCATTGATCACTTTATCCTAGCTATGCTCACAAGAAACATACCCATGTTAGTTTATAAAACATTTGGAAAAAGGTTAAGGATCATACCTTCACATGTCATTTTCTTTGGATCAAATCAAGTAATCATGAGATCTTCACTCATCCATGATCAAAGACAGCTGAGTTGCTCTTCCTTGACTTGCATTTCCCTCAAAACCATGGTTTGAACTCTATCTAACTCCAATTTTTGAAAAATCAAAACCCATTTTTTTCCTCGATCGTTGACCCATACCATGGTAGACAGACACTCGACCCGCGGTATGGCTGAACTCGATCCACGTTACGTACTAATCTCAACCCGCGGTACGTAGCCCTCTTACCGTTGACTTTTTCCATGTTGTCGTTGACTTTTTTCGATACACACATTTTCGACCCGCGGTTCACACCTCTCGACCCGAGGGCTACCCGCGGTACATGAACATCCTTCTCGCGATACGTGAAAACTCATACTCGCGGTACGCACTCCTTCTACTCATGGTTAGTGAATATCCGACCTGCGGTACATGAACTTCCTTACCGCGGTACACAAACTTCCTAACCACGGTACATGGACTCTACTACTCGCGATACATGATTTCCCAACCCGCTAGACACAAACTTCCGACCCGCGGTATATGAAACTATCTTGTCCATTCTCTTAGCTTATTTGAGTGTATCAAACACTTGTTCCTAACTAAGATCTCATGGAACACATAGATTAATATCACATCAATCACATGAACAATACATATATTTCAACTTAGGTTGCTCAAGAACTCAATGAACACTTCATTTCGTGTAACATTTGGTTTCTTTGAGCCTTGCATCCTTGTGGCTTAAGACAATGAAGGTCCTCCTTGCACACGCCACATCTCAACATTTCACACCTTAGAATTATTTCACAAGCCTTAGTTTGAACCATTTTGCTCCACAACTTGTCTCTACAAGCTTTTGTGGAGATCACCAAGAATTTTGAAGTGAAATAACTTGCTCTCTAAGCCTTGATTTCACAGATTTTGGCACAATCCCAAGCTTCCCACTCCTTAACTACTTTGAATGCATTTAGCACATACTCTTAGCTAGGAAGACAAGAGTAAACCAGACATTAATACCAAAGGAGAATGATTTTTTGAGTTCTCATACCTTAGCTACTAAATTTGTGGCACAAGCTTTTGGTCGAGACTCTTCATGAAGAATAACTTGAGTTCACTTGAACTCCACACAAAGGATCCGCTTTATCAACACTATCTTGTGAAGCCATTCCATCAATCTGCCAACAATATGAAGCTTCTTCCGGTCTACTCATCTTCCTCCTCCAAATGGTTACAATGACTTGACTCTTTCATGTCAAGGTCATCACAAACCAGAGCAATAACTTGGTCTTTTCCATACCAAAATCATCACCATACTTTTCCTTCTTGACACTATTTCAATACCCAATAGTCTGCTCATTTCCATCCACTACTTCTAGGGAATACTCAAGCCATGCTTCGAATCACACCTTCATCAAAAGGTACAAGTGAATAATAAAGCATTTTCGACGATTGCGGGCTCCAAGTTATGAATGAAACCAACTATGAATATGAGTAACTAGGCAAATGAAGATAAGCAAAAGAGTATATGAGAATAAATAAGAGGAGATTTTAGAGAGAGCTTTTGTTTGCTCCATAAGTGGCTTGGGTTTTTCAAGAACACATCCACATCTTTTCACCACACAAATAAGGACACACTCCTTTGCTTGTGAGCTGATTCATCACCTTCCATCAGACTCTTAACCACAAGAACTGAAGCTATTGGTTCTAACTCTCCAAGCAAGTGATGCGCCAAAGTAGTAAAATCGCCTTGCGGTTTTGGTCCACCTTCCTATCCATTATTGCTGGCTTTTACTCTCTAATGGAGCTCACCTAGCTAATAAAAAGTGGTTAGACACCAAAAATAACACACAGATTAGAAATAACACAACAAGATTCAACAATTTTGAAAAACCAAACCAAGGACCTTAAGAGATGGATTCAACATGGTTTTACAGTATGAAAGAGAAGGATTCAACATGGCTTTACATATTCTAGTTCGTAAGGATTAAGCATGTTTTACCATGGTTCACGATTTTAAAGCATTGACCCCAAAACGCAAAAACAAATCAAAACTTGGACTTTTATGGCTCTACACTTCACAAGAAGGAAAACTAGTCCAAGGTTTTCAAGCATAAAGTTTGGATTCAAGAAAATGATGAAAAATAAGACTTAATTACTAGCTTAAACCCACAACGATTCAGCAAATAAGACAAATAAACACTTTTAAAATCAGTTTAGCCTTTTATCCAATAGACAAAACAAAAACAATTTGAAATTCAAATTGAGAATAAATCAGTACTTAAACACAAAGATTCAGTTTTGAAACCTTCAAATAAACCAACAAGAAAATGATTTAAGAAGATCAAAGAAGAACCAAATATATTTCCAAAAACCGTTTTGAAAATCTGTTTGAAATGACCAAGAACACAGAGAAGAAAAATCTTCTTTTGAAAATCTGAGACTTGAAAATGATATGATACTCAAATAAGGTTTTAAACCTCAGTAACATTCTTTTCTCCTCATTGTCTCAAGAAAAACGATTTTGGGAAAATATTTTTCAAGCAACACAACACAACAAGAACAACAAGAAAAAAATCACCATGGATCTTGCTCTGATACCATGTTAGAATTTACAGAAGATATTTGGAAAATAAGAGAATGAGAGCTTTGTTTGAAAGAAAAGAGAATTGAGACTAGGAACAAAAGATTTAGTAACCAAGATTAGAGAGATTTAGTATGTAATTAATGATTAAGAGAATATGGATCACGAGATTGGAGAGAATAGTGAAGAGGAAAGAAATTTTTTCTCTTGCTTTCTACAATCTAAGATACAACCTACATAACAATCAGCTATACAATTCAAATAACAAAAGAAAAAACTATGCTAAAAGCGAAAAGATTCCTCATTGCCATTACAAAAGAAGACGAGAGGCAAGTCTCTATTGGTCACCAACGGTTACAAGCTTCTTAAGTCAACATGTGACTTCTTCAACAGTTATGTAGTGACTTAAGTGCACATGTGATTTTTTCTAGTTAGCTTCCCAACTTATGGTTGCTTCTTAGCCACCAATTGCATGTTGATTCCATGCGGTTCCTTGTTGCACATTCATTTACCAACTTTCACTTAGCTCCTTGTTGCACAAGTTACCGGATTGAAGTTCACCAAATGATTTTTCCTTCTTTATCAACTATCATGAGTTTAACAGTTTTTTCTTTCTAAATCCACCTTCCCCTTAGACTTCGTTCCATTGTTGAAGCTATGTCATGTCACTACAAAAATAAAAATAGTTTGCATTGATAGCATAGCGATATAGCACATTTTATTGTACTGCTATTGTAAATCAGGTTTTATTTCTGGTTATTATATAATAACATATAATAAAAGCTAAAAAGAAATAATGCACTAAGTGGGAAACGAAATTCACTTATTCCCCCAAATAGTTGGTGAAAATTTCACTTTTCTTATTTTCCCCTTACTCGAAAAACCCTAAGAGATAACCATTTCCCCTCTTCTCTCTCGTTTCCATATTTTCAATTATCTTTCCATGCTTCACTTCTTTACATATTTTTCCCTAAAGCCTCAATATCTCCCTTATCTATCTACAATTCAAAGAAAATCTCTAACCCTAATTTTGTGTCTGGCATTGAGGAGGTTTCAAGTACAGAAGACGAAATGATTGCGGCGTGACATCAATTTTCTAAGCTTTTTGAGACAGACTAAGACTCACGAGTCAGGACTCCATGAAAGATCAATGAAAAATCTCATAAGGTACCGATTAAGACTCACTACCATGTCTACCACTGAGAAATCGAAAGTAAGAATTCTCTCTTCCTCTCAATCTGGTTCATTCGATGGATTTGTTAAACTTAGATGGTATTGTTGGGGAAAATATATTAACGACTCCTCGTTTAGATCAGTTGAGAAAAATCGAGACAAGAATGCAAAGCAAGTGACTTGTGTTTTGCTTCTCAAAGCTCACAGAGCTGTCAAAAACCAGTTGAGATCCAAAGCTTGTTTCATCTTGTGTATGTTGGTTGGTTAAGCCTAAGAGTTGATTATATTGTTCCTCCGGTTAAAGCTCTCTCCAAGTTTTGTATTGTGCTGTTCCTTATACAATCCATAGATCGTTTGATATTTTGCTTGGGTTGTTTTTGGATCAGGTGTAAGAACACTAAGCCGAGATTTGATGAAGAAGTGTTCCCTAAAGATGATGCTGAAGGATTTGGATATGTTCAGATTCCAATGTGCAATGAGAAAGAGGTATGCTCATTGACAAAAGTTGAAAACTTTAAGAACAATCTATATATGCTGCATGTCAATGACGTAGCGGAAGCTAGATAGATGCAAGGATAATCGTTGATTCTTAGAATACCCGAATAAACCAAATCTTCTTAGATTCGTTGAGATCTCTACAGATCTACCGAAAACAAGAAACGATAAAGAAACAAAATCTCAATATTATTAATCAAATCATAAACTGAATGAAAACCTAAACATAAAAGACTATTTATAAGAAAACTCTAAAAACCTGAAAACCATAATTCTAATTAATTATGAATTATTAATATATTTAAAATACAAATATAATATAATTAACCTATATCTACGCTGCATCAGGTCAACTTGACTGGCCAAGAGATCGAATGATGGTGCAGGCTCTCGATGATTCAGATGATGTAAGTATCCAGCCGTTAATTAAAGCTGAGGTTAACAAATGGAGCCAAAAGGTTTTGTTGGATTTTGCAGAAAAGTTGCTGGTTTTCTTCATAACTCTCTTATTATCTCTGTTTTGGTTTTATTACTAAGTTGAGACTTGAGAATTGCTTTAGAAGAAAGATTTAAAGTGTAGTAGATGGGAAAGAAGAGAAATAAAAAGTTGAATGAATCATACATTACACATTATATTAGATACATTGTTATAGAGAAAATTAGAGAACTAGTCTTTGTTTTCTTTTCTTACAACCTTACATTGAGGCCCAAAAACAACATTATTATGTCTAGATAATTTGCTGAGATTTCAAGCTAAATATAAGAATGAAAGAACATAGTGTTTTAAAGAATATGATTTTTGTTCATGAGCCTTCTCGTTCCAATGAATATAACTGAGGGTGGAGTTTGACTCTTATAATATTTTCCCCTTTCAAACAAATTGAGAGTTTACGTTTAGACTGAGAATTTTATCATGACATTTACCATCTGGGAAGAATCTTAAATCTAAGCGTGGGAATTTCCTTGTAAAGAATCTGTGAATGTTTTCATCTTCTGTATGCGTACTCGACTACTTTTCTATATAAGTTTTCTAGTTTTGATCTAGAGCTTACTAACTACTTTGTTGCACTCCTTGTTTAAATGATCATTTTTTTGTGTTCATCTTTTTGAACCCTCTGTAAATTCTTTCCTCACAGTGCATGCTTAAAAAGGGAGCACTAAATTTTCACATGACTGGAAGGATCCTTCAAATAATGTAAGCTCTAAGTCATTCTTGCCTATGGATATAGGGACCATCATTCATTATTTAATATTCGTTTATATTGGATCCTTCCTTGGATACAGAAGGTGATTAATTACTTTAACTCTTTAGTTTTCATTTTATATTGCTAATACATTAGTCTAGATTTTGGCTCAAGATAATAAATATAGCATGTAATAGTTGAACCTTGATACTGTGGTTTATGTAAATGAAGCTGATAAAATTACTTCCTACATAGCAAAGCTCTCTTGGACTTTGGATCCGATTTGTGTTATTGATGCTATTTAACAAAATATTTTTGAGACCTTTATGTTGATAGCTAGCTGTGTACATTTTATTAGATTACTATAGTACTGAATTCTTGCACTCATTTTTTTTCTTTTTCTCAGCAGTGAACAAGTTGAGAATGATACTAGTAATGCACAAGCTGCGTATTTGCAAAGATTAACTATAAGCTTTTATCATCCATCTAAATTTGGTTTCACTACAAGAATATTGATTATTTATAGCACAAAAGTATAAGATTTTTGGTCATTATGCTATAGTTATTGTATCCTTGAGTTTAAGATAGTGGTTGTATTTTTTAAACGCTATCTTATATTTGTACTTATAAATTCCGCCTGTCTTAAATTTTTTCAACACAATATGTAATCTGTAATAGCAAATTTATGTACACAAACGTTATGAAAGGAGTTAGGCTATAAAAGACTCATGAGCGGGACACTTCACAAATTTTGGCTCCAACAAATTTTCCCAAAGAGCAAAAACACCTAAAAATTTTGTTTTTCCGCCTTTTGCTATTCTCTCTTCGATTTTCAGAAATATTTTCTCTCCCACACAAACCCTTCGTAAATCTCTTGTCATACCAAACCCAAAATCACTCTTTCGATTCGAAATCAGTCGTTCCAACTCAAAATCATCTTCCTGTATTGCTCGATTATGAATAGACACTTTACTAAATCCGAATCTCACAATCTCATAACCCAGTCATTTGTCACCTACCATTCTCCTTCAACTCCATCGAAGAAATTCCAAGCTACACAGGTGACTAATTTCTTCAAAAACAATATATTTATATATATATATATATATATATATATTCTTTTGGTTTTTAGACAAATCGTGAGTTTTTTTTTTGTACTAATTTAGTGTTAGCTCATGTCAAATTGGTTTAGAATTGGTATCCAATTGATGAAGATGAAGCTTTAAGTGTATGTTGATCGAATGTCACAGCCATCTCGTGTTATCATCACATTCTGCAAGTAAAGTCGTTGTTTTTCCTCTTTAATTCAAGATTCAACCCTTTTTAATTTATTTTTTCTCTTATGCGTGAAAATTCATTTTGTTTGGATTCTACCTTTTGTAAGGGACGAATGGTTAAAATACTCTTAGCTGGAGAAGAATAACCAATTGTACTCTCCTATGATCAAATATACTCTCCATACTCTCCTCATTTATTCTATCTCTTTTTTACCCTTGTTGACCCACTTGCTTTTTTCAATCGGACCATTTTTTTTTCTTTTTAAAACAAATAAGTATTACAATTGGAAACTAAAATTGGATCAGATCAATCAGACCCACTTGTTTTTTCAATTGGATCTACTATTTTTAAAAACAAATAAGAATTAAAATTGGAAACTAAAATTGGATTAATTAATGATTAACCGGTTTGTTTTTCGTTTTTCAATTATGGCGGACGATTCAGTACATACAGCAATTATTTGGTATATCTGATTTGTGTATTTTGAATTTTATCATTAAAATTTTATTGGCTGTGTAATATATTTATTGGTTCAATTGAAAATCAATTGGTTCAATTAAAAATCAATTGGTTCAATAGTCGATGTTGGTTCATGATCTCATAGGCTTTTGACACCGATACTCATACAATTTCATTGGTATTCTTTGGTTTAGTAATATAATTAATTGGTTCACTATATCATAAATCATTACTCAAACATATCTTTCAAGTTGGTTCACATAAGCATAAGATATTAAGTAATATTGTTATTGGTTCACATAAGGTATTAACATACTTATTTGGTTCACTATCTTTCAAACATAATTACGTACTTCTCAACTTGTTCCCGATATAATATGTCAATATTTGCTGTAATATATTATTGTAAATCATATTATAATGTAGGATTTCGTATTCATAATGGATCTATTTTTAGTAACATGACTATATAAGTTAAGTTTGTTACTTACAACCACATTTGAAAAGCAAAATTAAATATAATTATGTAAAATAAATAATAAGTGTTTGTAATCGTCATATATATACTATAACACCATAATTTGTTTGGTTCAACTAATTACAATAAATTTCTATTAGAGTAAACTAATTATTTGTCAAAAATAGCCAAAATATAACTATGTGTATTTTTGTCTAACTAAATAACTGGTATAACAACATGGTATAACAGCAACGTGTATTAATATAATTGGGGACATGTGGGTTATGTTAGTAAATTAGGTCACCACCCTCGCTACTTGCAATTGCAAATTTTTAAAATCTATTGCCTCTCTTCTTGACGTTCTTTTTCTTCCCAAGATACGTTACGGTACTTCTTCTTTGTCGGAGAAGTTATGATTCATGTTCCTCTTCACGTTCTTCTTTTAACGTTCTTTTTCTTTATTTTTTTCTTCTTTTTCAAACAAAACACATACTTGCACTAAACTAGTGAAAGTTAAACTATTAGGCTTCAAGGATTTATATTCCATATGTGATATCAGACTATGGCATAACTTGCATAATCTGGATTCCGGAAATAAGTCGAATAAATGCTTTGTAAGAAACTATATTTTTCTGAGGCATTTTATTGAACATTTTTCGAGTTTCTTCTAGCGAACTACACCTTGAGCTCTAATTATATATATTTGGATTTAACTTTCATTCTTTTCATTTAGTGTAGGAAAATTAATCAACTATCCTCCATGTGTTTTGTTTTGTCAATTTTTAAAAATATTTTCAATCACAAACCTAAAAATCTTAGGTTCTTATAATACCAATTAAAGAGAGGATAAAAAATCCGAGAATTTAGTCATGGATAGAAAATTTTGAATTAATTACTTAAAGTATATCGCTTTGTTTTTTAGTTCAGTTCTGAAAATTGGAAATTGGAAAAAATCTCCAAAGATGATATAATTTTAGGGATTTAATCCCTTTTGTTTCTACAAAAAAAAAAAAAAAAAAGAATGATTGGGTCAGTATTTGACAAAAGAAAGAAAAAAGAATGAATCACGTGGATTTGGAGATAGTGTGACTTGAGTGGTAGAACTACGTTAATATTTTGAAATCTTTGGATATATAAGTAAACAACCACACAATTTTTTTTAAAAAGATTTAATTAAATAGATTAAAAAATAGGAGAGTATTCTAGCCCTCTTTTCTCGAACCAAGAGTAATTTAGCCATTGATCCTTTTGTAAGGGTCAATGGAATTCAATTCGATGAGATTATGACTACCATGGCCAAACGTTAGCACTTAACTCCCGAATTCAAAGGTTCGTACAATAATTGATGTATGGATTTTGACATGGATAATTTCGATAAAGTTGAATGGTTGCAGAATTGAGTAATCTGTTTTGAATCTGATTTAAAACATGAGGAATTGCTTTTGCTTGGTTGTAATTGAAAACGTTGTCTTGAACTGATTGGTAAGCAATACTGGGATCTTGTTTGTTTCTTAGAGATTAATCCAACGGGAAACGTTCCAGCTATTGTTGATGGCAGACTTAGGCTCTTCGGAGGTTTGCATATAAAAACTCTTTCTCTTTGGATTCTTTATTCTTATCAAATCACTGCCTAGGAATCTTAACTGTTGGATAGTTTTCGCAGTCATGCCTTCATGATTTATCTTGTTTCTGCATTTCCAAGTGTAGTTGATCATTGGTTAGTTGGTGCTGTCAGAGGATATCAATGTTGAGCTCTTATAGATAGAGTTAACTTGAATGATCAGCTTCATGTTTCTGATTACTTACTATCTCAGTTGATTAATTACTATCTCAGCTTCAGTAATTGTGATGAGCTTCTAACTTGGCTTTTTTTTTGGATGTATTAGAGGAGCGTTAATAGTGTTGGGTGCTGAAAGTTATCTCATTGAAAAAAAGAAAAAAAAAAAGGCTCAATTTAAGAAGGGCATTGGTAAAAGGATGGATGAAGGGTCTCATAGGACTGTAAGTAGTAATGGAATTTGCGTGCCTTTGCATCCTAACAAGCAGCCACTACCACAACAACAACCGCAAATGTATGCTTATAACTTGGTAACATTGGTACAGCTACTAGTATTGATACACTACCAATGTCACAACAAGCAGAGCGTGCCAAGAAGGCATTGCAAGACAATGTTATGAAGCTTAAGGTATTCCTCTATGAACTTGGCTGAATCTGCTGCCGTCACTTAGCGTTTGATTAATATCGTCGATTTTGTGTGCTGTAAATGTTATTCTAGTGAATTATTAGTTGAGGTGAATTTTAAACATAGGTCACCTTAGGGGTTTTTATAGTGCGTCTCTTTGCTATTTGCGTAATTATGAGAGTGAATTACTTATGGTTAAAGTTTTGGTATTTTGTTTGTTTATGATGAACTACAATTTTTTTTTTTTTTTTTGTTTGGCAGGAATTTGACTGCTTCATTGATGAGTATCACAGCTCTTGAGTTCCTTGTCTGCAGCTGGAGACAAGTATGTTTTCATGCAAAAACTCAGAGACTTCATTTCAGCTATCTGCAACTTCATGCAGGTACGCTTTAAGATAATGTTGTGACTTTGCCCGTATTTATATCGCTTATGTTGAGCCTTTTCTTTTTTCAAAGTACGCTTTAAGATAATGTGCGATGAATTACAATGATGTCAAAGGAGGAAGGTCTACGTGAAGCTCAGAGGACCTAAATAAGAGGATCTAAATTTCCAACGGGATGATTGTGAAGAGAGTATAGTTGCATAATAACTTATAACATTGTAGCTCAAAATAGTTAACTTAATAGCTAAATATGTTTATACGAGTATTATTTTCACAAAATAAAGTCGATCTAAATATTAAAACAATCCAACTATAGTAAGGTTGACAAAAAAAAAAATAACAATATACATTTAACATATAATAAAATAAGTTTTATACATATTTATTATTAAAATACAAAATTAAAATTTAATATATAAAACATTATAATTATAACTTAAAAACAAAATTTAAATAAATTTTAATTGTAACTTATGAAACATTATAATTATAAAAAATTCAAATAAATTTATAAAACATTATAATTGAAACATAAAAAACATTATAATTATAACTATAATATTATAAAAATAAAAGTCAAATAAATTTCATACATTATGATATTTTTTCTAGTAATGAATTCAAAATATTATTGTAATTCATATTTTGGGAGTTTAGAATTTATGGGTTAAAGGTTAGAGTTTATAGTTTAGGTTTAGGATTTAATCTATAAAACATTATAATTGTAATTTGTAAATACATTTGTAAAACATTGTAATTGCAATTCCAAAATAAGTTTCATTTATAATGATTTTTATATATGTCATCGAATCAATTTTTAATTTGTAAATACATAATTTTATTTTATAAATTATAATATGTATATACATAATTTGTATGTATTCAAATTTATTAAATATAATACATAAAATAAATTACAAATTACAAAATATATAATTATAATATGTAAATCTATATTACATAATTCCAATTTGTTAGTATGTATCAATTTGTTTATAGTTTTGGGGTTTAGGGTATAGAAGTTGGGGTATAAAGATTTGGGGTTTAGGGTTTAGAGATAGGGTAGTAGAATCAAATGTATCAATTTGTTATAAAACTTTCATAAATTTACACTTCATATGTAATTAGTATTTTGTTGTTAAAATTTTTTTTTTATTTATAAAAATATTAAATTTAGTTTTAACATTTTACATAGTAGTAAGTATATGTATATTTTATTTCATCTATAATTTATATCTCATAATATATTTAAGTATATATTAATTCTTTTTTATATTTTTTATACCTATAAAAAATTCAAAAATTAAGTTGAATTAATATATACATAATATTTTTATAATTGTAATTTTTAAAAAATAAACCCATTAAACAATTCATTTGAAAATGAAAATAATTTTTCTGAACAAAAAGAACCAATAAAAAAAGTTACTATGATTAATGATTTGGCACAGTATTAATCGTAGGATCCATTTTTAACATGAGATTACATGTAGAACTAGAAAAGATTTTGATTGGCTATCTTTTTCATCACTCGGATAACAAATATTCATCGTTGATTAAAATAAATCAACGGTACATACACTATAAGTCAATCTCGTTGAATTAGATTAAGGAAGAGAAATTTTCTAGCGTATGAATCAAAAACCAAAATAAAAAATAGTTGAATATTATCTTCCCTCTTCGCCTTCTGATCGAGGGAACCAATCGATTGATTCTCTTCCCTTTTTGCCTTCTGATTCAGGTAAATAACCTGTACATTTTGTATTTTGGTCATAAAGCTGTAATTTCTACTCTCCTAAATATGGGTTTAAGCATGAGTTTTAGATCTACTATACAATTTGAATCCTCAAATTATAGAAATCACTGATTTCAAACTAATTTTCAAATTTTGTTAATGTTTGAAACGAATCGAATGTTGTAATCCTTTTTTACCGAAATCTCTGTAATGATATTCTATTTTTTGTTGACTGAAAATAATAATATGTGTTCTCAGGTGTTGAGACGTTGAAATTGGAATCAGCGACCGGAAAATTAACAGTGACCGGATCTCAAAATTACTTGATTCGCAATAGGATCTCAAGATTTCGTCACACTGATTACCGACTTGCATCTCAAGTGCTGCAGCTATGGTTTCGAGATTAGCATCTTCTGCTCGCGATTATTGTTCTCAGTGGCGACTTTTCACCTTCACTACCATCCAATCGACTAATGGATCCTAATAGGCTCGACTTGGGTTTTAAAATTATTGGCCCAACTTTTATAGAGTTGTATGTCTTGTATCTAATATGTATATATTTAAGTATTGTATCCTATTTTGTAACATTCCTTTAATGTAATGAAAATATCATGTCATTTTTTCTTCTTTTAATATGTCAACTATGAAATATTAATTAATACATAAAAATAATACTAAATAATTAAAAACTAAATAGTCGAAAAAGAAAAAAAACAAATTTGCAATATATATATATTGTCACTATATTAATTGGTAGATTTATAAATCATAACAAATATTTAATGCTATAGAAAAACTATATAAATGCAATGATTCTGTAAATTAATAACAAAAAATTAATTGCTATTATATAATTTACAATTGCAATAAATAAACCGCTATAATATTCATTTATATTATAACAAAATAAAAAAATCGCTATCATAAATGAGATACCTATTATCGCGGACGATAACATAACGTTTACTACTTCGCTATGATATTGATTACATAGCGTTTTTTGGGTATTAAGAAAACTCATATTTCGTGTAGTGTTCACTCTTATATTTTCTTCCAACAGTCGGATAGATAATGAAAAAGAAATCAAAACCGATAAAGAAAATGAAGCTGGAGGATCTGAAAATATTAGTAAGTCTCAAAGAAAATGAAGCTAGAGGATCTGAAAATATTAGTAAGTCTCAAAGAAAATGAAGCTGGAGGATCTGAAAATATTAGTAAGTTTCATTTTTTTAGACTCAACTTTATATTGATATTATTTGGTACTGCCTTTCAGGTCAAAGGTGTTGTAGAGTAGTTGAAATCAAATATGGAACAATGAATTAATGAGGACGGGAAAGAGCTGATAGATAGGAATGCTAGTTCCATTGAAGAAGAAGAATGGTGTATCAGATTTTCATATATGTAAAATTGGATAAATCTGAACTTATGTTATATTGAATGAATATGCAAATTGTGTTACTTAATTCTACTTTATAATATGCAAACAGGAGTCTATAATAGAACAATATATAGCTTTCTTAAAATATATATAACAACAAAAAGCGCTATAACAAAATATATTAAAGCAAGATAGAATTGCTATTGTAAATGACCTACGTTAGCATGCAATACAAATTATCATCACTACTTTGACGAAATTTGGAGGTGCTATAACAGAATCAATAAAAGCATTCAATTATTGCTATGGTATCTACACTTATTGTAGCGTATAAAAAAATGATATCGTATAGGTAGAACCTATCATAGCCGCCGATAACATAGCTTAGTGAATTCGCTACACGTATGATAGCATATTATCCGCGCTAACAATGTACAATTTTCTTGTAGTGTGTTCACAGACTCTTTTGAGATGCTCGTGCAAACCTGATGCAATACCAATGAAAATATTTACAGTCCTCTGAGCCCTAGACCAAGATATGAGAAACTGAAAAAAAAAACAGCATGAGTAGATCTTACCTACCCACATGTGTGTGTCTAAAATCCTCCATATTTAAAGCTCAGATATTAGCTAACACAACAAAGTGCACTTCACAACTAATAAAGTGAAAGCTATGGTTTCGAACCTATTGCTAAGAACATAGGCTGTGATACGGATTTTCATTGTTCATAATCTAAATTCGGAGACGAGGATACCGATAAGTGTCAAAAAACTAGGAAATGAGAAGCTGCAACATCAAGTGCCAAGTGTTTTGAAAAACATGGAGAAAAGGGATTTCAAATAATCATGTATTTGATCAGAAGAAGAAGTGATGTACCTCATTTTTATCAGTTTTAGCTCACCTTTCTACATGATTTAGAGTCTGTTAGTATTTTAGAGTCATTGCAGGTACAAAATAGGTTGAATTTGGATTATGCACTCGAAGCATGGATTGGGGAAATTTGGAGCAATTATGGCGTTTTTGTAGAACATCAAGATCGATCGATCCCACACAGCATCAGAAGATGTGCTCGAGTTGGAGATCAACCAACCCTGCTTGATCGATTGATCTTTTCACGACCAGGATTTGCGCTCGACCTGAGGATCGACCTTGCAACATAGGATCGACCGCTCCAGCACTCTGAGTGATTTGCGCCCGACTTGAAGAATGACCAGCTGCTATTTGGATAGACCATTCTAATCATGGATCGATCGATCCTTGAGGCTACGAAGAAAAACCTAATTTTCCATATTTTGTATCAACGTGCTTTAAGACTTACATAATTAGGTTTTTAAAACCTTTATGATATCTTTGCAATACTTTTGATGGCAAAAAGACCTTGTAAGCTTGGAGAAGATTTCATCCTCGTCTTTGAGAAGATTTCTAAACCCTTTTTAATGCTTTTGCAATCTATTATGTTTTCTTTCCATCTATTGTTTTGTCCCTTTCCATTGTGTCCGAGTAGTCCTCCTATTAGGTTTAGGGTTTTCTAGGGTAGGGTTTTAGAAATAAATGAATTAGGAGCAAATAGGGCTCAATCTTGTGTGTTCTCCATCTAAGACTGTGTTTAATACTTAGATTAACATGATCATCTAGTCTATGATTTTAGGTGGTTTAACTCTCCAAAAGTTTGTTACATGCCTAAACTAGCTTAGATGAGCAACTAGTCCTTAACCAACGAAAGTTGATGTTAAAGCTAGTTGTGGACTTATCAGATCAATTTGATTATGCATGTTTACATCTCTAGGGCCAAACGACAATTTTAGGATTCTAGGTTGTTAGATATAGTAGTCGACACCACGACAGTGGGTTTGCTATAAATTTATGTCCAAAACCGAGAATTGGTTGAATGTATACCCTAAATAACATCCTGATTTGATTTCCTATTTCCTAAAGAATTCTCAGTGCCTGATGCTTTTAATATTGTTATTTACATCATTTAATTTGCTTAAGTTGCTAGTTGCAATCACTCTTTTAATTGTTTTGATTTATCTTGAATTAGAATTAACTAATTGATAGTGCAATCCTTGGTTCTCGTGGATTCGATCCCTAAGTACTACTTCGTTTGTTATGCACTAGCAGTAGATTTCTAGGGTAAAACTCTGAGTACATCAAGTTTTTGGCGCTGTTGCCGGGGAGGTCAATTGGTTGCCTTTTGATTGAGATTCGAGTTATAGTCTAAGTCCTCTTACTTACGTTTTTTGTTTTTGTTTCTTTTTCTTTGTGTTTCAAGTTTATGGTAAGAAGAAATTAATTATCTGAAAACCTTTTAAATCTTGACAACGAAACACTTGCTAGAGTTGAACGAGATAACAAAAGAGCTAAACCAATGAGTCAACACGCTCCTACTGATCCAGACACCCATGAGGGTGACCATCAGGATGAGGTTGGAGAAGTTAGAGGGAGATAGCTTAGCTCAGGCGGCAACAGGAGCACCCTCAGTGCCGAGCAATTGGCGACTTGGATACACCTCACTAATACTACCAGAATAGGTCTGCTATTCGCCATCCACCAATTCAGAGGCAAGACTATGAGATCAAGCCTCAGCTGATAGGATTGGTCAAATAATATGTCTTCAACGGTTTACCAGGGTAGAATCCAATGGATCACATTGAGAACTTTGAAGATATGTGCAGCACCATGAGTTCAAACGGAGTCCCTGCGGACTATGTTAAGTGCAAGCTTTTCCACTATTCGTTTTCTGACTAAGCATCTAGATGGTTGAAGTCTCTACCTCCATGATCACTTACTACATGGGAAGCGATCAGAGCTGCTTTTCTAGAGCAATCCTATACCAAGTCCAAGACTGCTACATTGAGGAACAAGATCACAGCTTTTCAACAACGTTCTAGTGAGTCTTTCAGTGAAGCTTGGGAGAGATTTATAGAGTACCAGAGAGATTATCCACACCATGGGTACTCGGACGAGTAGCTACTGAGCATTTTATATGGTGGTATCGAGTGGGATTACAAGAACTCTCTGCAGCCAGCAATGGAGATTTCATGACTAACATAAGGGATGAAACCTTCACCTTATCGAAAACCTAGCTAAGGGTTATGGTAATCATTGTCCACAGTATGATTGAGGACCACGAGTCAACAGTGTGGAGACACACAAAATAGGCAAGCTTACTGAGAAGCTCGATATGCTGATCAAAACGAGCCACTCTAACCAGAGAAGAGTGCAGCAGTGTGATGATGATGATGGAGAGGTTTCTTATGTACAGGAGAATTCAGACATGTCTGAAGATCAGAGAGAGGTCGATTATGGGAATTGGCATAACAAGGGGCCGAATCAGTCTTACTTATCTTACAGGAGCACTAACGTGGAACATCCTTAGGTCTTAGTGTTTCCTACTCTAGTAATGCCTCAGGGATCACCTCTTTAGGGAAAGTCATTTGTGCAAAGCCAAGGCCAAAGGTGGAACAACCAGAACTACCAAAAGCCTTATGTGCATAATTCAGGAGGACAAAACTGATAGAAACTGTTCAAGCCCTTTTAGCATGCAACACCTCAGCAAGAGTAAGCTCCAAAGAACTCTTTACGCACTTCCAATTATGAGATCAAAGCTTTGATCCAACAGCTTGCACAAGAACAGCAGAAGACTACTAGAGAGCTCAAGGTTAAGGTTGATGGCATGTATAATGACATCAACAACAAGTTCGACTCAGTATCTGCACATTTGATGAAGCTAGACATGCAGGTAGCTCAGACTGTAGAGCCAATGAGAAGACCTCAAGGAGCTCTTCCATGGAGGGTAGAGAAGAATCTTAAAAGAGTCATGCGATGTGGTTAAGGCCGATGTTGAAGACAGTAAGGGGAAGTAGGGAGCAAAAGAAGATGGAGATTCTAGGAAGTACAACCACCAAATCCTTTCCCGAGACAGCTCACTAAGTTGGAGGATCAAGGTGAGTTCATGATTCTTTGTGCTCTTGGGAAGTTGATGTTTAGTGATGCACTTTGTGATTCTGGAGCAAGTGTGAATGTTATCTCATTGGAGACTATAAAGAAGCTGAGAACCAAACCTTATACAGGATCACAATGCCTATATTTTTTTTGGAGATGCCTTTTCTAAATGCCCATGTGGAAGGCTAGTCGATTTCCCACTTCTTATTGAAAACTGTAAGGTTCCAACAGACTAGACTGTGGTTGAGATGGCACGAAATGGTGCAGTTCCCATACTTTTGAGAAGGCCTTTCCTGAACATTGTTAGGGCTAAAATCGATTTCCCCAATAAGAGTGTGGTTTTGGAGAATGTCAAAAAAAGGAATATCTTATCCCGTCAGAACTCCTACTAACAGCTTATGCGGTATTACCACCACGACTAAGAGGGTCAAGGCTATGTCAAAATCAAAAGCAATAGCTTGGACTTCGTTGATGTTTGATGAGATGTTTGGGTATGAATCAGACGAAGAGGAAAGTGTTCGCCATGAGCTTGTAGAGGATTCATTAGACTATAATGATGCTCCAGACTTAGATCCTCCAAACACACATATCCTTGACCATGAGCTTAATGTCCATTGTCGATTTATGTTGCACAACCTTTGTCTTAAGGTTTTTACAGGAAAGCTTGAAATAGGAAGTCCATGAACTTTTACTGTGAAGGAGGTGCAACCCAATGGAACGGTAGTGTTGCTGGACACTACAAGAGTTGAATTTCACAGCAAGGATCCACGCCTGAGTTAGTTCATCATGGACAATCGCTTAACTAAGGGAGGAACAACACCTCCTGAGAGTCCACTCACCATCTAGAAAGGCGTTTGAGTCAAGTTAATGACTTTAAACAAGCGTTAAGTGGGAGACAACCCACTAATAGGTAACTTTTATTTTTGTGCATTTTTCTGTTTTGATTTCTTTTCGTTTTTGTTTAGTTTGTTTCATGGAAGAAATTTGGTCAAGACTACGACAATCGATCGATCCACAATGAGATCAATCGATCCGTCAGATAAGGGCTTCAACGCACGATGTGATGATCGACCTTAACATTAAGATCAGTTGATCCGCTGGGAAGGTGATTCAGCACACGACCTGACGATCGATCATGAAGCATTGGATAGATCGATCCAATTAATCACTGATGCTTGCGCACGAGCTTACGATCGACCTCAAAGAGTTCAATCAGTCGATCAGACAAACAGGATTGCGATGAAGAAATTCAGATCGATCGATCTAGCACTGAGATCGATCGATCCACATGACAGGTAAGTCTTCTGTTTTTGAAAAAAATTCAATTCACTTAAATTGGATAGGAAAACACTTTTACAAAAAAAGAAACTCAAGATTTTGGATCAAAATCATTGAATCTTCAGAACTTACTCCCTCTTGGGCAATTTTTGAGAGAATTGTTCACAAATTTTCAATCATTCATAACTCTCTCGATTCTTAACGGATTTTGATGATTTTTGAGTCTAACCCACTTGAATTATCCTCCTCTTTCTGATTATCATATTTTCAATCTCAATCTAAAATGGTATGGCCTTCTTTCTTCACTTCATCAATCCGCGAAAATGGGAGATTTTAAGGATTTTGATTTCTTGCAATGTGCTTGATTTATGATGTGTAATCTCTATCCTTATGCCATTGTACAATGATTTTGAGCCTAATATCGTCAATTTCAGGAAGAATTTCATGTAGAATCAAATAGGTAGGTTGATGGCGAATTTAGGAATCTTATAAAAATTTTCGATTTGAATAGAGCTTAGAACAAATTGATAAATGCATGGTTGGATGTTTTACTATGTTGATAATAGGTTCACCTTGTTGTCTCACCATGATTCTCATTCCAATTCCAAAAATTTTGAACATCTCTTGTCATCGACATTTATTCATGGCTTTGTGGTTGTGTGTCTTTTCTTTTCACGATAAGGCTCGTAACGATGTAAAGAAACCTTCCAAGAATATCACCACAAACTGCATGCCATGACCATTTGTTGTTCTATTTGGATATCCACTGTAAGGATCCACATATCCACCCATAGTAACATGTGCACTTGATTATCTCCATTACAGATGCTTCCTTGAAGACCAATCCAATGTCCTTCTTGACTATATCTGGTCATTCCCTCTAGCGTTGCAATTTTCATGTCATTTTTTGGTAAAGCCAAGAATTGCATTGCTTAAGTGGACTTACCGAGAAGGTGCAGTGCAGCAACAAAAAATGTGTTCCCACTAGAGAATCTCATTTCCGTAAAAGCATCTACAAGGGAATGAGTTGCCTCTTAAACAAGGGGTATGGTGTTCTGTCGCATCTTTGTTTCTTCTAAGTGTCTTATGTAGTTCTTGATTTCAGTCCATCGAGGAGTAGGAAATCTAGTACGCTTACAATGGTTACAACATTTCTTCGTTCTCTTCTAGAAAGTTGGGAAGCATCAAGTTGAAGTGGATTATGGATATCATCATCATTGTCCAGAGAATCAGGCTGCTCATCAACTTCAACTTCTTGGGTTGGTGGCTTTGATTCATCAGAATCTTCGGCATTAGCTACAACAACTTACCTTCTTTATCGGTTTAAGGCAGGTGAAAACGCAATTTCTGTATCAACTCTACGTCGTCCAAAAACTTGATGCATAAGCTTGATGCACTCCAGGGTTTTCTTCTTAATTTCTTGGGATTTAGGCGTCTTCTGAAGATTATAAGTAATGAATCAGATTTATATAAACAAAAATAACCATAAATTATACGAAAATATTGAAAAGATCATTACCCGCTTTTGTTGCTTCCACTAGTGTTGGGAACGATTGTCACTCCCGTTCGATTACAAAACTTGATGTAGGTTGTAAATCGGGTATGTTTGTAGTTATACTTATTCTAGTTAAATTCATGGCCAGTTTGTGCTTTGAATTCTCGTATCAAAATTGGTTTACCTTCTTTTCCGAGTATCTTATTCGCATATTTTCTCGTCTCTGTTCTCGAGATACAATCTCAAGAATGATGTGAAGCATGTTTTTTGACCAATTTTTTCCTTACTATAATTTTTATCAACTAATTTTTATGTTACTTATATCGGTATCTTAAAAGAACAAGTTAAGAATGATACTTACATCACCAAAGTCACGAGCTTGTGGATCTGATTGTTGACTTTCATCAGACGAACTCATGTTGCAATTGTAAATCTATATTTCCATATATCAAACAAAACATAACAATTGAAATCAATAATGAGTACATATTTTCAACACAATATAGAACCCTAACCCTAATTCATAGCGATGATAATGAACAAATCTAATAAAAGATCAAAAAGAAATTTACCTCAGTTTAGTGCTGCGAGATGTAGTGATAGAAATTCTCTATCGATCACATGTATTTATATAAGTGTATAAATAGGTTAACATGATCACTCAGGTTAGAGAGATGGCAGCACAATATGGCGGTATTTGTTGTTCCAATATTATAGAGGTAAAGAGGTAAAAGAAAAAATGAAGGTAAAAAATAAGTTATACTCATGAAAATTTAAAAAAATTAAGATTAATAGCTTTTTTGGGTAAAAACGATTAATATTAGTTTTTGGGTAAAAATGATTAATAACTTTTCTTTTTTTGAAATGTCAAAAAGCTACTCTTAAGTAGATGAATCAAGTTTTGCATAAACTAGTTACAAATCTAAAATGTGTGAGATGGATTTGAAAAATACTTGTTAATTTTTTTTTCGTGCGTATTGTTATGAATGGTATGATTTCGGTGGAATCACGTTTTCAAAACGTGAAAACGTGAAAAAAGCTACATACCATTCAAGCCCAATGAGTTATACTTGACATTTTATTTGTTGGTGTATGTTTCAAAAAAATCACAATACTCTCAATAAATAACACTGTCAAATTTATTCACAATTCACAGTCCAAATTTATATCACGCGAGAGATGTCTTTATTCTGTCACTCCACAAACCACTACAAATTTTCTGGGAGGACTCTAGGGTATACAAAATCTCTCTTATCTTCAATGTACAAATATTGAGGGTTGGACTGAATGTAGTGGAGTTTTCGAAGAAATAAAGAACCTCATACACTGGTCAAGGAAATGATCTTTTCTGGAACATTTCCAGAAAATAAAACAACGGTTTCAAGTTTGCGAGGTACAACTATCATCAACTCAGGCAAACAAAAGCGTCCGCCAAGAATCACTTTGATGTTAGAGAATCGATTCAGCTCATACCTTGCAACGGGAGGTCCTACTTAGATATCAACAACCATTGAGACATCTATTGTCAGTTTTTTCTTTCAATCTTAGATCATGACTGTTATGGCCAGCGGCAGACCCAGAAAATTATTTTACCGAATTCATAATATATATATAAAGAAAAAAGTAAAATATATTTCATAATAATTAAACTAATTGTCCCATAAATAATAAGTAGTAATATGTGATATAGAGTGCCAATCTATATAATTATAAAAATCTCAATAAATGCGATGTACTGTTGTGTCTTTTCAGTCGTGTTTTCCATAAAAATATTTTTTATTGTTATTTTTATACGGTTGTGACTTTCATAAGTAAGTTTTATTGTGTCTTTTCATTAATTTTCATTTATAATTGTGTTTATTTATTTGTAACTTCTCAAAAAGAATAAATGCATTTTTTACCAACAAATACCTTTATATGCAATATATATTTGTGACCTTTCATGACATCTGTTTAATCACACCTTTTGGAATCTATTTATACCCACTTTATAAATCTGCTTTCATAATTAGTCTTGTTGAATCTAGAATTGTGTTCTACTGAGTGTTGTTGTTATATTCTTTTAGTTTTGATGAATCCAATATTGTGTTCTATTATTCTATCTTTTTAAACATTTTACAAAATTCAAAATTTGAAGACCACTTCAAATATGTCTACTTTTCATAATAAATTCACGAACTAAATTACTTCACCAATAAGTTTTTTGTATGTTTAAGAGATTTATTCATTATGTGACCTTCTTTCTTTCTGTATTAACATCACCTAATTTTTATCTTTAATATTGTTCACAATACATAAGACAACATAAA
The DNA here is from genome assembly GCA_900406405.1 of Lepidium africanum. Lineage (NCBI taxonomy): Eukaryota > Viridiplantae > Streptophyta > Magnoliopsida > Brassicales > Brassicaceae > Lepidium > Lepidium africanum. The sequence goes on along the minus strand of OVAX01000083.1, from coordinate 38,397 downwards.
CACCATATGTTTTGATGTTTGACTTTGTTTAATAATAACTCATATCTGATTGTGTCTTTTCAATTTTGTATTTTCAGTTGTGAATTTGTTTGACCATAACTCATCTTTTATAATTGTGTCTTTTCATTTTAACTTCTCTTTTGTGATTTTTTTCAAAATAAACTAGAAGTATTTCCATTTCAAGAAATTAAAAGGATCTTAATTCTATTTCAACATATTAAAACCTTTTATCTAGAAATATTTACCAAAAAAAAACTAATTTCAACTTTATTTTTTCCTCATAAATATATAAATGTGACGGAAAAAAATCTATTATATAAGTGCAATTTTTTAAATTGATTGTCTTTCTTTTCATGATTAAATTATTGCTTTCTTTTAACTTGTGTTGCATATTGTTTTATTGGTTTTGTATTTTTCACTCATAACTATTTAGAATAATAATCTCTTGTTCTTTTTTTTGGTCAACATCTCTTGTTCTTTTAACTCATGGAAGTTATTCTAACAAGAATAAATAATAGCACATTTTATAAATTAAAAGAAAATTTATATCAAAAAATAATTGAAAGGACACCTTTTTTAATATTAACTTTCTTCACAAACTATCTTTACCAATTCACACCAAAAAAAAAAAAAAACTATCTTTACCAATTGTAAACTACTACTTATCTTTTTCTTTTATGCAGTTAAGTTTTAATTTTTTTATATAGTATCTTTTCACAAAATAATTAACTACGAAGCAGTTATTTTTTCTTATTCTTTGAAGTTTTTTCTTATGTTCCATGAAAATCATACTAAACTTTTTAATATCATGTCTTCATAAGTAGAAAATTTTTATATAATAAATTTTTGGAAAAGATACATTTTTTATATCAACTTTCATGACAAATACATCTTTTACAATTGGTAAATATGATATAAATATTAAACATAACTATAAAAATTGTTAGTTTTCTTCATTCTTTAACAAATCAAAAAAAAAATTATTTAATTTGTAAGTTGTGTCTTTTCATAATATTTTTAAAATAATTTTATGAATTTCGAATAAAAATTAACCATACAAATTTTCTATATTACGAAAAAACCTGAAACTAATTATATAATGTATGGTCTTGCGCGTTATTGACCGAGTTCAATTCCTAGAAGACATCTTTATATTTATATATATATATATATATATATAATATTAATATATGTCAATTTTTCTAAAATTTTAGAAATTTATATTTGTTAAAAGCCATTATCATTGGCTGTATAAACCTTTGTGTCATAGAAATTAGTATATAATCATATTTAACCAATTTTTTCAAAAATAATTACTTAAATGTTATTGTAAATGAAAATATATTAATAGCAAGTCAAATATATATATATATGTCATTTTTTTTTCACTCATATATATATATATATATATATATCAATTTATTTCAAATAAATCTACAATTATTTGAGTATCAATAATTCATCATATATTATATAAAAACCCAAAAATTAAATAGTTAATTTTTAAGAATTAAAATATTAGCTTCTTTTTATAGTTTATAATAAAAAATTTAATTACAGATGTTAAATAAACCAAAATAATATTTGCAGAAAGACATGATCAAATCTACTTAAATAATTTTTTTGTAAATAAAAATTCAATAAACATATATAAAACAAAATTGCCTACAAGTTACTATAATTATGTAAAAGTTATTTGTTTTTATTAACTGTAGCTATGACAATTAAAAACTGATCTTGTTCATGATTCTTTCATGGACAACACATAATATTTCAAAATTGAAGATCACAAAAAACTTCTCTACTCCTTATCATCAATTCACGAACTAAATACTACTCCAATAAGTTTTCTATTTGTTTAAATCAAATTGTCCAACTTTGTTTTGAATTCTGACTTTGTATAATTCTCAAGATAAGCAATAAATAAATAGCAGGTTATTGTCCAAAGTGTATTGATAACATTGTCTTCTAATGTATTTTTCTACTTGTAAATATGGCGATTACTTTTATCAAAAAAAAAACATTTATCAAGAAATATGGCGATTATTTTTTTATTCAAATTTATTGCTTCCTAATTTAGGTTCGTTTTTTCATTTAAAATAATTTTTTTAATAAGTATGAGTTACTGCGCGACAACGCGCGGTTTTAGTTCCTAGTAATAATAATAAAAAATCTACAAAACCAACCTGCGATCCTTCATATTTTGAAGTCTCTTCATTACAGTCTCATTTATAATAGACTCGAACAAATCTTTCTCGACAAAACAAACTAAACAATCATTCAGAAATTGATCTCCAATCTAATTGCATCGTTCTGTCTTCACAATCTTCATTGCTGAAAAACATCTCTCTACAGTTGCAGTAGCAACATGTAAAATCAAAATCAACTTCAAAAACCTAAATACCAAAGGATATGACATATGTTTTCGTGCTTCCACCAGCATATGATCAAGTTCTCCAAGACTCTTTAGATGAGTAAATCTATCATCACTTTGAACATAATCAATGTATATAGCTAATTATTGCTCAAGAGATATGCAGTCTCCATGAGTAAATTCATATGGGTAGAACGTAAATAACTTCATCAACTATTAACACCTCTAGCTAGAGAAACCTTTGGTAGTCCATGCATCAGTTTGTCCACATCTATCAACATTATCTCTAAACAAGTAGCAACATAAGCAAAATGCATCATCTTTCTTCACATTATACTCCAACCAATTCGGATACTGATTAAACTAAGCAGGGCTAAAGCGCCTCATTATGCAACCTATTGAAATTTGTTTAAAAATATGACCAAGAGGTTTGCAAGGACCTCTCAAGACATATGCACGAAGTACCTCATTTTTTTGATTGAGATTTGTTTCCTATCAGCAGGATCCCATGGTAGATTATCTAACTCACTTTGTGTTGATGATGAAGCTTTTTTTTCAACTTCTCCATTGATATTTCTGAAATAATAAAAATGATCAATTAAGAGATATTTAACTACTAAATCAACTTATAAAATATAATTTATATGATCACTTATGAAAAATTATTTTTAACATAATTAAAATATTATTACATAACATATATATATACTAGGTGATTTTCCCGCACATGTGTGCGGACATAAATATTTTTAACTTAATAAATTATTCTTATCTTATTCATCAGGTACTAAGTTTTTAATAATTGATATAACATAAAAACACTAAAGAAAAAATTTATATAATATGTGAAAAGTAAATTTCTATAAACAAAAATTTCTAAGACATAAATATAGTATTATTAATTTTAGAAAAATAATTTATTAAATAAGTATTTTAATTAACTTTCCATTTAACAAATCATATTGTACATATGATTATGTTATGAAAACAATTTTCAATATTTTCATGTTTTTTGAAAAAAACTAAAAGATTTATAATCACAATTTGAAAATGCATATTATTTTAGTTTATACACAATTTTAAATTAACTTTTTCGTATATCATAACTATCTCAATTGATTTTGAATGATCTTCATAATCTTACAATTTTTAACCTGATTTATAGCAATTTAGTATTGGATTGATTTATCTGATGAAAATACATTGAGTATGTAAATTCTTAATGGTCAACATGAAAAAATAAATTAAAATAAACAAAGAAATCTCTAAAAAATCAATACTACAAATTTAATGAATGTTTATGGTGGATGAAAAAATATATGATGGATTAAATTAGTTATATTTGCTCTGAATAAATTAATATATAATAATTCAATAGGAATATGAATTATATTAATGTTAATGATAACTATGAAAAATATGTATTTATTTTTATCCTACTAAATTTTAAATAATTGAAAAAGTATTAAATCAAAACAAAACAAAAAAACAAAAAGTTTCTTATCTAATTTTCTGATAATTTTAAAAAATTATAAGAAAATTATATTTCTTTTAAAGTAAACATATTAATTTAACTAAAAATTAAATTAAAATGAAGTAATTTAACATATAAAATAAAAATTATAACTAATTTACGTAATTATCTATATTATAAAAAATAAGATTAAATCAAAACAAACAAACAAAAAGTTTACGTTTTATAATATCTTAGAAGATATATGTTATTATTAATTTCCATATCAAAATAAACTAAATTAATTAATATTAAGATAAACTTAGTTTTAATGTTAGAAGTACTTTGTAATTTAATGTTAGGAAAACTCTTTAATTAATCACGTTAAAATTAAACATGGTGTTGACACGTATACTTTTTATAAAATTCACTTCTCTAATCATATATAAGATTATCTATATTACCAAAAAAATAAGTTATTGAAAAAAATAATATTCAAATAGGAATAGGATTTATCAAAGATTATGATAATATTCAAATAGGAATAGGATTTATCAAAGATAAAATAAAAAAAAACTTAATTAAAAACAATAATTATATGGATTTATGAAATTTAATTTTTATAAATAAATTTCAATATTAATTACGAATTTTAAGTGTATTTATATATAAAACAAAAAAATTAAGTTATAATTTAAATATTAAAAGTAAACAAAATTTATTGTGAGGGTAATTTAGTAATTTAATGTTAGGGTAACTTTGTAATCAACCACGTCAAAATTAAACATGGTGTTGACACGTAAGCTTTTTGACAAAAATCACTTCACAAATAATATATAAGATATGATTTAATTTTTTTTTTAAAAACAAACATGTACATCGCATTGGTTCATATATAGTATGGTATGATTCGAAGATTAGAGACATTAGAACAAATCATTACACTCTAACACTTATTTTGTGTATTGTTTGTTATGTTTGTAATTTGCTTTTTTGGTATTTGGTTTTCAAAAGTAAAACAAAATTACTAAATGGTGCCAAGATATCACCATATAATATACATACAATTGAAACAACTTAACCCAACAAATAAATGTCAATAATATATTCGTATTACCATTGTACTTGTAGTAGTTTCACTTGTAGAAAACCAAAAGAAATAAAGACAATTGCAGAAAATGACAAAAGAAAAGAAAAACAACACATGCATGTTTGTTTGCGTACGTCAAATATGAACAGAAAATATGGACATAGACATGAACATAAACATGGATGCATATATTTTTGTGTTACAGACGTCAAATATGGACATAAATAAGGTTTCCTATGGACATATATGTGAACATATTCGAGAACATAAATATGGACGCATATATGTTTGTTTGCAGACATCAAATATAGACATAGACGTCAAATATGCAGACCTCAAACATGATTTTCTATGGACATAGAAATGAACATAGTCATGCGTTGGGGAAATAGATGTAATTTATAAACATAATTTAATTTATTCAATTCGAAATCGAAGCACATAAACTTGATTAAAAAAAACAAACGTGAGGAAAGAAAACAACAATGGAGAAGGACGATGAGAAAATATATAAAGAAGAATGAATAATGGAGAAGAGAGAAAGAAGAAAGAAAAATGCAGAAGAGAGAAAGAAGAAGAAAAATGCAGATTCAGTTTTCTCACAACATGCCATAGTCGGGGAGTTAAATATTTATTGGCAATATGTGGTCATTATGCAGAATAGTTAGTGGTTGAACGCATAGATACTTGATAATTTTATGTGAAAGGAGGGATAACGAATTTCTTAGTTGATTTGGAACAACGAAAGTGTGAATGTGGTGTATTTCAGGTTGAGAAACATTATTGCAGCTGCATTATATGATGGACTACATGTGTCTACGCTTGTTTGTCCATCCTATAGAAATGAATATTTGAGTGCAACGCTCACAAAATATATCCAAAAAGTAACTACGGACTTGCAAAACAAGAACAACAGTGTCTTCCTCCAATTATGAAAACTCTTCCCAGTAAAAAGAAGAAATCTATGTGGCAGAGTTGGTTAGAAATTACAAGGATGCACAACACCATGGCTAAGAAAGTTACCAAGCATAACAATTGTTCAAAATGCAAACAACCGGGACATACTCGAGCGAATTGTGTAAGTTTAAAACATATTTATGTTACTACATTTCTGTGAGTAACATTATTATTCATTGGTGCAGTTTTCTTGTTATTTATTTTAGGTGTTGAAAGTTGATGATGAGTAGAGATGTCACATTGGAGGGTGACAAAATATATAATCAAAGAATTGTGTGACAAGATATGTAATCAAAGAGTTGTGTGACAAAATATGTTGTGTTTTATTTATTATGCTTTTAAAACCTATGTAATGCAAAACATTCACTCTAGTGCATGTGAATTTGATCGATCCTAATGAATTCACTCTTATTTTGTGGGCATATATGTCAATTTATAGGATCGATCTTATTTTGGCTCGCATGTTATTTTTCATGTGAAGTCTGTACAAACTAAGAGTGGACATGTTGATTTTAATGGTTATGATACAGACATGTTAACAAATCGAAAAACAGTTGAATAACATATACCAATCTTACATTCATCGCTGCAAGTACAAAATAGGTTTCAAACATATTATGAATACATAATCAGGCACCTGATATCCAATCCGAAATACCCCAAAATAAGTACAAAATAGTTGAGTTTTCTTACATCACAAAAAAGACATGCAAGATTCCAACATACATTTTCCTTGCATCCTACAAAAAAAAATTAAGGCCTGCAAGATGGGGTTTACAAAAAAACATATAACTATTTGGACTCATATTCATCACGATGGTCCAAATCTTTATATCATGGCTTTTCGGTGCTTTGTATGCATGTCTCATCATAAATCTCAACTGCATGCTTATACCTCATGAGTTGCACGTTATCATCACAAAACTTAGAAGGTAATGGAATACCAAGAGCATGATACTCAATGTATTTCAAGCAGTAATACACCCACTCTTGAAGGATTGGGAGGAACCCTTCAATGTGATAGCCCCTTGACGTAGGTACTCTTTCTTTAACATACTCGATCAGATGCTTGTGTGCAACTCTCCCCGAAAGATAATTCTGGAAAGCCTCCAAATCCATGACCAATTGAGCTAGTTGAAGTTGTGTAGACCTATCATCTTTCCTACCTTCAATCAGGGTTGCAATAATCGAAAGGACCTTAGACGATCTTCACGTGATCATTCTCTACAGCCTTCACAATCATCTGTCAGATCAGCATAATTTGGTCCCAAATTCAGATCCACTCCCAACGGAGCCCAAAATTGTTCCATATCTTCAGTAACATAAACCATTAGCGATTCTAGGTTCTCAATGTAATCGCAGTTCAGTCTGGTAAAGAATTCAAACTCATTAAGTGAGATTCTTGTTGGATCCACACCAATAAGACTCTATATCTCATAACTCCTCGTGCAATGCAGCTGAAGACAAAGCATATAGTGGACCAGCCTGGATGCCCAACTAAAATTCAAATTATAGAACTTGATATACACTCCCAGTCTGGAATATCGAAGCTCAATACATTCATCCTCGTTGAGGGCTTCAGAAAGTGCCTTAAGCAACCGAGTTCTCCCACTGTAATAGCAAGAACACTTCATGGGGTATGGGTCTTTACCCTTTGTGAACAACCTTGGTGGAAATTCACGTGGATCCATCTGCAAACACCAATGAAAATTAGAGAGATTAGTAAGTTACATCTGCATACTACACAAAGCAGATTTTCAATTAGATTATACATATAGCATAAGTCAGAGTTTGAAATCTGCTAACGACGTCTACTTCGAAAGTCTACAAAAGAAGTCTACAACAACAGTAAACACAAAAGTCTACAATTTAAGTCTGCTAACGATGTCTACTTCTAAAGTCTACAAAAGAAGTCTTTTAATGAAGTCTACTACAATTCTATTGTCGGGAGTCAAAATCTTTCAAGTTCCAATGAACTTGGCGAACAAAATTAATGGCAATATATTTGTATGACCATTATAAAATCTAATTCACTTGTAGGAGACAAAAAAAAATGCAAAATTCGAGCCAAAAAAAAGCAAAAATTGCGCCAAAAAAAAAAGGAACAAAAGTAAAATTAACAATTGCAATATTATTATGCGAAGGATAAACTTAGACGTAACTAATATATTAAGATTTTATCATATTAGCCGAATTGCTCTTAGTCTGATGGTTAGGATGATCCAACTAATAACTTGGCACCAGAGTTTGATTCCTACATGCTGTATTATGGTAGCTTAAAAAAAAAATTTAAGGGTGGGGTTTAGGCTATTGATCGGGTCTTGTCGATCCAATGTTGACAAAAAAAAAAGATGTTAAAAAATGTGCACTTAGACGTAACGTAAGTAATATGTTATTTATTTATTTGGATGGTGGTTAATTGGATAAATTAGACGATTCCAAGGAAGCTATGGCTTGATTAATCATAAAAGAGAATAACGCAATGGCCGGTTAAGGAAATAGAGCAGTTACGTACAACACAATTTCTTTCTTTTTTTTTTGTCAACGGCAATATATCATAAATCATGAGAGGATAAGAGATTACAATAAAGAACCACAAGCCATCTCCCTAGCACTACGGGCAAGAGAATCGACTTTATGGTTCAGATTACGAGGAATACCCGAAAGAGAAATAGAGCGGAAAAGAGAACTAAGTTGCAAAAACTCCTCCTGGTACGGTGAAAAGGCAGGCCACTGCTCCAGTTGATTGAAGATCTTCAAAACTGTCTCGCAATCCGTCAAAAATTCCATTTCTGTCATATTAAGGGCTAGCAGAGATTCCATCGCTCATAGTAGTGCTTCGACTTCTGAATGAAGGGCTGAGAGACTTTTGTTAATCCCCCGAGCCCCCATGCATCCACCTTCCACCGAGTCTGGGAAACAAATCCAACCCAACCCAGAATGAGTATTTGTGCTTTTCCATGAACCATCCACAAAGCATTGATATCCCATGAAACTTGGATTTGCTGAGAAGGGCATCGCCATCCGTGAAAAATTTGAAGAGATACTGATCTCTAATGGTTTTCTGGAAACCGGTAATTCACTTCTAGCGGAAGACCATTCTTTGTAATCAATTTCCGCCTGAAGAATAAGGGATCGTGGGTCAGTATGATTTTAAAAATTCATATATTATAATGATTTTCTGGTTATAAACATTCAGTTTAATCTCTATTAATATTGTTTTCATGAATTTGATTTTTTTTTTGTAAGAATAGAGCTATTTTGGGAAATATATTGGATTTACTTCCAACTGTCTCTAAAGAAAAAAAAATTCAAATCAAAAATTGATTAAATCCTATTTGCGACCAACTATATAAAAAATGGTTTAGTTAATATATATAGAAAAAACCTTATACTATGAAAAAGAAAACCTTGTTTTACTAATGGGTTTTTGGTTTTTGTGAGGTAGATTGATAACTCAATAGTAGAGAGCTTTGCTGGGAAAATAAAAGTTTGTATCACGTCAAGGTTTATCCAAAATTGGCAATAAAAGAAAACACTCATCTCTTTGCTTTTAACAACGAATATCAAAATGTAAATGTTTTAAGCCTAAGTGCTTGGAGCATGAAGTCTTCTCTTTAAAATGAGTTCTTGAGTTATATGTATTGAGAGAGATCCTTGACACTATTGTTGTGTCTGTAATTAATAAATTAGAGAATACGAAGCTCCTCTTTCATTTAAAAATCTAATTCACTTGTATGAAAAAAAAAAAAAGCAAAAATAAAATAAAAAAGAAAGGAAAACTTGAGCCAAACCAAAAAAGAAAGTAAAAATAAATTAACGAAGGATAAACTTACTTAATTGTTTGATATAGATAGTTCAACATTAAAAAAAAACTTAATGACGTAACGAATTTATAATTCAGTAGACATGAATAGAGATGCCATACATCATTTATTACAATAAATTCAGTCTACTATCGTTCATCAAAACTGCAGCTTTCAGGGTAACAACAACGGATCTAGTCAATTAATAAAACTTCAATTCATTAAGGGCTCAAACCATTTTGACCGTCAGATATTTTAACGGCAACGACGGGAGTGGCATGTGTGGGACATGGTAGTATTGTGACTTCTCTCAGTGGCTAAGGTTAAATCTAGTTCTGGATATAATATACGCGTGATATATGTAATAGCCAGATAAATTTATCGGCTAATTCAGTTTCCTCCACTTTGGTATAATGATACTTGCCTCCAATATGAGAAAATGTAACATTTTTTTTTGCTTTTGAATAGATCAATATTAGCTAGTTAGTATTTTTGATTGTACATAAGGGTCATATTCCCAAGTGGTTGTATTTGCAATTATGAGACAACAAAAGGCTACGAGATTTGGAATATTCCTGACTCTTGGGAGCGTGCGTTAATTAGGCTTATTTTTATTTAACTAGAAGTTATACCAATATATGCCTGATTTTTGTATTATACATATGTATGCATCGAGTCCAATAGCTTAGCTAACCCAAAGTCTGAAACTTTTGAGTTTTGTTGCTTGTCAAGCAAGATATTACTCTAATTGATGTCCTTGTGAACAACTTTAGGCTCAAGATTTTCATGTAAACTTTTAGCTGTTCCAAGAACAATATTCATTCTAATCTCCCAAGTAAGAGGACTCTTAAATCCCAATCCACGAACATGAAGCCATTGTTCCAAATTCCCATTATCAGTATTCATAAACTAACATCCTATGAGCTCCTTCAATACAATAACCAAGCAATCTCACCAAATTCTTGTGTCTCACTCATGCAATTGCTTCAAATTCAACTTTGAATTCTTTCTCAGCTTGCCCCTTGTTGTTAAGCGGATTCTTTATTGTTAAAATATTGATTTGTTTATAGAAGAGAAGAGAAAGAAGAGAGATAGCAATATAAGAACGAAAACATAAACTTTTAATTATTTGAAACTTGTTGTTTTACATCATGACAAAATTGGTTTATATAGAAGTGAAACAATACAAGTGAAGAGTTGTGTTTCTTCCACTTGTGACTTTTGGACCAAACAACATATTTTAAAGAACATAACACTTGACGCTTAACTATGTGACAGTTTGTGTAATTATTCTAATGCGATCAATATACCCCTTTAATTGAGTTTCTTTTTTTCACTCCAAACTTCTTCCTTCAAAACTCATTTTCTTCACGTGAGATTCGTCACGACCACATCTTCCATCACGTCTTGTTGATTAATTGTCTTTGTATCTTTCTTCCATTCTCTTTCTTTTAGGTGTCCTGTCGTCTCATACCGATTGGTAGTTGCATCATTTAGTGATCACATCCCTTGATGATCACAACTTTAGTATTCACACGTTTTGCTAAAACAACCTTTGATGTTCACACCTTTTGGTATATTGCACCCTTTTTTGGTGGTTACATCTTTTCTTCACACCCCTATGATGGTACCCGATCATCTGTATCCCTTTATTCGTACCCGATCATTCGTACCCGTTCGTTCATACCCGTCTCCTTGAGATTCGCGATAGATTTGATATGCTTCACAAAGACGGTTATAACTTTCTAACCGTATCTCTGATTCTGAAACATGTTCTGGAAACTAGACAAATAGATATTTCCAACGACGGGTATATCAACGTCTGGTTCACCCATAATCAACGATTATCCTCAATTAAAGATGGCGGTCCGAATCTGGCTTTCCACCACTCCATCTCAAACTTACTTCTTCCTCCTTTTTGGTGTCCTCTTGATCACTAAGTTTTTGCGTGAACCTCTTCATGTCTTCTTCGGTTATCTCTTCAACCGACAAGTGATCCATTTTTCTCCGAGGTAAGCATCCTCCTTTTGTATATGGTGTCCTCTTTTGATCACCATAACGTCTCTGTGACGTCTTTTTGCATGAACCACTTCATGTCTTCTTCGATTATCTCTTCAACCGACAAGTGCTCCATTTTTCTCCGAGGTAAGCATCCTCTTTTTGTGCATGGTGTCCTCTTTTGATCACCATAACGTCTCCTTGACGTCTTTTTGCGTGAACCACTTCATGTCTTCTTCGGGTATCTCTTCAACCCGGCACCAAAAAAAATATCTCTTTGATGATCTTCCTACCTTGGCTTGCCATCACTTGGATATTTTCTTCTCTTGGTGTCTTCTTTGAACAAAGTTTCAGAATTTTCTTTCCACAACTCCAAATACACATCCTTTATCTCCATTTCCTTTTAAGAAGATTTCTTATCTCCTTCATCCCTTGGGAGCCTTCCTCTTGAAGGTACAACATGTGAATGTGTCATGTTCAGATTGATGGTGCTCTCTCTTGTCACCATCTCTTCTTCTTCTTTTTTTGCTTTCTCGTCTCCATCTTTCTCTTATTCTCGCAGCGAATTTCTTCTCTCTTTTTTTTTTATAGTTATTGAAGAGACCTCAAGACCAATAAAGCTCTGTTACCATGTTGAAATATTGATTTGTTTATAAAAGAGAAGAGAAAGAAGAGAGAAAGCAATAGAAGAACAAAAACATAAACTTTTAATTATCTGAAACTTATTGTTCTACATCATGACAAAATTGGTTTATATACAAAGTGAAACAATACAAGTGAAGAGTTGTGTTTCTTCCACTTGTGACTTTTGGACCAAACAACATAACTTAAAGAACATAACACTTGAGGTTTAACTAATGTAAACGTTGTGACCGTTAACGTAACTATACTAATATAGAAACTCAATTACGATCAACATTTATAGCCACGATTGATTTATCTTCAAAAACACCTCTATAAACAATCTTATATCCCCCTTGTCCAATTACATTCTCAGCTAGCAAATCCATTTGTAGCAAGCTCAAGCTCAAGCTCTATCAATGTGTACCAGTGTCCCCAACCTAAATGAAAGCCGACAATGGTAAACTCCCTGCTCACCCGTGCTTTTGTTGATATCTCTCCTTATCAGCCAATATCTGTCAGGACTTTGGTGAGATCTCCACTTCTCTGTCAGGACTTTGACCTTTTTTTTAGTAATGAGTTTTTGGTTTTTGTGTTGTAGATTGATAACTCAATAGTAGAGAGCTTTGGTGGGAAAGGAAAAGTTTGTATCACGTCAAAAGTTTATCCAAAATTGGCAATAAAAGAAAACGCTCATCTCTTTGCTTTTAACAACGGATATCAAGATGTAGATGTTTTAAGCCTAAGTGCTTGGAGCATGAAGTCATCTAGAGTTCTTGAGTTATATGTATTGAGAGATCCTTGACACTATTGTCTGTAATAAATAAATTAGAGAATATGAAGCTCTTCTTTGAATTTGCAAACTTTTTTGACATAAACCTTCTCATTAGTCACTCTTCTCATCATTGTCATCATCATCATAATCATAATCGTCTTCATCAACAAGAGCCTCTCCAGTAAACCATGAAACTGCATGAGGGATGAGTTTGTCTCGGATTGTCACACTGTAATGACAAAGAAACGAAGTTAACAGTTACTTTCTTGAATCTGTCAATGTAAGAGAATGTGAAACAGTAAGCTTACGCAATGTCATAGTCTAGGTCCATCAGATTTTGAAGTTCTTCAGTCTGCAACATTTTAGATATTAGTTGCTGAAGAAACCATCAACTAGCTCATCATCAAAAACAGAACAGAGAAATAGTCTAACCATATCGGTATCAAAATCATCGTAATCGTCAACTTCATCAATCTCAGGAATCTCTGGCGGCTTGAAGAAATTGAAGAAACTCTCACAGTTTTCAGTTTTGGTCATAGGGATGTTGTTGACCTTCTTTGACCCTTTCTTTGTCTTCTTCTTCACAACAACCTTATGCGTCAAACATTTACCTGGACACCATTCTATGTCCGTTCTAAACATCATAAATAAGAGAATGATATACACATGAGATCAGGTAAAAGTAAATCCAGCTACTAAGAGGATGGTTTATGTACCCAGTCACTTTCTCAAGAACAGGACCATCCTCATCAGTCACATAGTAAGTTTTAGACAGAACTGAGTTTTTGAAGTAAGGATTAGAGTCAAAGAGAAACTCCAGTTTGAAATTTCTTGAATTGTCTTCAACTCTGCAACATCTGATGTCTTTGAGATACTTCAAAGCTCCCTCATCTCTTTCGGTTATCTACATGAGCCAAAACCAGACTGTTTTTATGAAACCTCTTCTATGTATGCCAATGAAGACACAGCTTCCAACAAATAAATTGAATCATGAACCTCATTTGCGAGCATTTCGTTGGTTTTCATTGCAATCAGCCAGAAATTAGGCACACCTTCTTTCTCTGTTTCATCTTCAACCTCACCATTCACAATTTCATACCTCTGCAAATTCTCAGTAAGTCTCAAAAAGAAACCAAAAATATTGTCCTAGCACATACAACATAGCCATACAATAGGAAAGATGACGATTTATAACGTTTTACCTTTACAAAAAGTGGCTTGTAGAGATTATCATATTTTGCCTCCAATGTAGCCATTTCCGCAAGAAACTTCTCTTCGAGTTCGTCATGCTTAACCTGAAGATTTTTACAACATATACATAACCGAACATCGAGTTCCTGTACAAGACTATAGTTTCTAAAGACCAAAAATTTGACAATACCTGAATGTCCTTGAGGTATAGAACACGTTTGGTGACTTTAGGCGGGAGTTTTGTCACATCAAAGGTTCGCTTTATGGTTAGCTTCTGCAAGTTAATGAACACACCAAAAAATGATAAAACAGAGGGAAAAGAAAATTTGTGTGTGAATTTGATTGACGATTTTGAAGTTACTTGCCTTAAGCTCCGCAAGAAGAGCACATTCTTCCGGTCGACGATCTGTAAAGCATAATAGTTAAGCTTCTGTTAACCCTATTCCTTGTTGAACTAAAAGCGAGAAAGAAAAACAGGGGATTTACTTGAGGAAGAAGTAAAGAAGAGAAGGTAGAAATTTTGGTAGGATTCAATGTTTTTCCGAGAATAAGAGAGGTAATGACGTGAACTTTCTGAGAAAGGAAAGAAGAGTTGTCCCTGAAATTACCTAAGGCGGGAATGGTAGGAAGATCAGAGGAATCGCCACTATGATTATCCGTTTTGATGGATGTGATGTTTTCTTTGTTGTTCATGTTTTTGATTCTGTATATTGAAACTCTTCTTTTCTTGAAAATATGGAATTTTTAGAGAAAGAAGAAAACCAAAAGCCAGCCAGAAAATGAGGACGACGGAGAAAGGAAGGAGGGGAAGACTTAGCGGCTGTTTTTTTAATTTGTGAATTCATTTATACATTTAATATGACACGTGCGATGTGACGAACGTGTATCCTTAGTGGGTTACCATAAACTGCCATGTAAGGAAACAGGATCATTAGATACAATTAACCAATCAAGAGGCAGACTTTTCTGACCTCAATCTCAATCCCTCGAGATAACATAACTCATCTTCGGCAGATAAACATGAAAACCAACAATGTTTCCTCATATTTGATCGGATAAGAGTAGAAGCTGCAATGTCGAGAATTTAACAAGTACACATACAAGATAAACTACCTCTATTAAGGTCAATATTCTCAGTTTAAACACACACATTATTATACAATTGAACAAAAGATTGAAGTTCCTAGAAACAAGATTAGCTTTCGTTAGATTTCAGGCTTAGTACAGTTTTAAGGAGAGTTCAGCTATTATTCCTCGTCTTCATCTTCATCATCAGCAAGATCTTCTTCTTCATCATCTACATCTGATTCGTCCTCTTCTTCTAACTTGGCTTCTTCATCACTAACAATGAAACCTCCCAAAGTTTCATCATCTTCTTCTTCTTCAACATCTACTTTTCCTTGCTGTTTCGTTTGAGCACGGCTACTGCTAGTACTTGCGTTTGTATCTTTCTTTGCCTTCTTAGATCGAGTTAAGTAAGTTGGTTTAACAACTCTTTTTGATTTCACCATCAACTCTTTATCTTCCTCACTTTCAACACTCCAATCATCGTCCTCTTCATTCCCTTTCTTTCTTCTTCTCGTTTTGCTTAATGTCGTTCTTCTCTTCTCATCTTCATCTTCATCATCGCTATTTCTTTTTGTGTAATCTTCTAAAAACCATTCCCATTGCTTTATGTCACGCATCCGACTCTTTAGATACTGATCAAATTCTTTCCCAATCACAAGAAATCCAAACTCTGCAGCAACACCAAAGTAAGTATATGAGACTCATCTTAACGAAATGAATATCATCAAAGTGCAAGATGTTAAACATCAGAAAGGAAGAGGCAATGCAGACAATAAAACGTTGTTAAAAGGACTTAATTCCACTATGTGTAGACAACACAAGTCCAAACAAATTAAGATGGTTAAAGAGACCAAAAATCCAGAATCCTGATTCAGACACAAATCAGAAACAAAAGACATAAATGAATCAAATTAGACTGAATTTGGGTGATCGATCTAGTGTTGCAAAATTGAATACCTTTAACAGGGTCGATAACCGAGACGTTGTCACCATCCAATCTTGTATTCTCCATCTCTTCATCTTGATTCTTCAAAGTGAACCAAATAGGATGATTACCGGATACACAGAATTGATCACCGACGGCGATTTCTCCCGCCTCAGATTTCCGGAAAGTCTGAATCTTTTTTCCCGATTCACCCGCCCTTACCCAAACCGGATTCCTCCCAAGAACCTCAAAAGAAACCATATCGGACCGTTTGGTTCCGGCGGCTGAGGGTTTAACCTCAAACGAAACGTGGCGACGTGACACTGTTAGGTCATCTGTGTTAAATCCCTCTCCTCTTCCGTAAACAGCCTTTGCTCCGGTCTTCATGCAGAGCCTTGTACCGTCTTCACCTTCGATTTCCATTGTGATTTCCGGAATTTCAAAAAGACTTTCTTTTTTCTTTCTCTTTTCTCATTTGGGTTTTGATTTCATTTGCCGGCGGTATCACCCTTCTTTTCTTTTTCCTACAAAATGTTTTTTTTTATTAATACATCACTTGCCGGAATATCATAAATTTAGTTCTTTTTCTTAAATTTTTCTATTGTCTATAATGATCAACTAACTTTACTTAATGATTGATCATGTTAGTATTGTACTTACCCAAACTTAAGCATCCCAACCGATGTAGCTTTGCTTAGACATGAAGCTTCTACTTCTTCCCATAGAATTAACACTTTTTTTGTTTTAACCTTACTCTTTTTACTCTTTTTTTTTTTTGTTTTAATAAATTGATGTCACTAAAATTGACGGGATTTAAACTCTCACCTAATGTCAAACTATATCAGAGGTAAACCAACTAGACCACCTATTTCTTGACAGAATTAACATTTTTTGCTACCAGATACCTGCTTCATGGCAGAATTAACACTTTTGCTACCACATTTATTTTGAGTTTTAAGGTACAAAATCGAAAATGGATGATCCAATCTTCATCATTTGTTCTTAAAATATTTCATCTTAGATTTCTTTTCTTTTTTTTCAAGTTTACTCTTATAATTGGATCCAATCCAATCTTCATTATTTGTTCTTGAAATATTTCATCTTAGATTTATTCTAAAATCCCTCTTTTTCTTTCTCTTGAAAAATCGAACTCTGATACCTGAAAAAAGTTAGTGGCCAATACCACTAGACCACACATGCTCAGCATTTGATCTTGGATTTCTGCATACAAGATTTAATCCTTAAATTCCTGAAATTATTTTCTATATTCCTTCACCACAAAATGTCATAATAGTAAGGAAATTCTTTCAAAATGTCATAAATAAACAAACATTTATACCGAATATTTTATTATTTTTACTTTCTAATTTTGTAAGCAAGCACATTAACAAACGATGTCGTTTAGTGTCAACACCTTCCGTTCATTTTTGTTAAATAAAAAACGCATCTCTTCTAATTTCTCCGGCAACTTCATCTATCTGAAGAACCTCTGAGGAGATTAGATAGAAAGACAAAGATGACGAAGACGAAAGGGATTAGCTTTCGATTCTATGCCTCAATCTTCCTCTCTTTCCTCTTCTTTTCCTTATCTCGCGCATTCTATCTACCCGGAGTTGCTCCTCGCGATTTCCAGAAGGTAACCTTTTTTTTTCCCCGATCTCACGTTGTCGATGAAGAGCTTGATCTAAGCTCTTTGGTTCTGAGTGATATTCTCTTGCGGTGTGTGATTTCATTTACATCTGCTGGAAAAAAAAAATTTATGACCACCGTTTTCTGTTAGTAGCTACTATTTGAGTGCTTCGGTGAGATTTTGAGTCCTAAAGAAGAAAACGAAACTAAAGTTTAAATTAAAGAAAAACTTATTATCTCGGTCTGTAATATATGCAAACGAAGGTGGTAGTATCTTGTATGTTAAGACATAGTCGTTGAATTCTGTTAGTGTGTAGACGATATGGGATGTAGAGAGATCTATGTATTGCTGCTAGCAGATCCTGAGATGTTTTCTGAATCTCTTGTTCCTTCAATTATCAAAAATTTCTCTATGAAGTTTACAGATCCTTGGAACCATTTCATTTTCTGGGCTGAAGTCATGATGTGGAAGTTTTTAAGATAATTATACCATTAATCTTGTTAATTAGATGCATTTGAAAGGGTTCATTGACTTTATTTGATGTTATTATCCTAAGCAAACTGTCTATTTGATTTCATTCTTAGATCTGCACGTAAAATTTGTGATTTCACATCTTCGTTTCAGCTCTTGATTTCTTATATTTCCTGGTTTGGAACAGGGTGGCCCTCTTTATGTTAAAGTGAACAAATTGTCGTCCACGAAGACTCAACTCCCTTATGACTACTACTATCTGAATTACTGTAAGCCTCCTAAGATTTTGAACAATGCTGAGAATTTAGGGGAGGTTCTCAGAGGAGACCGCATTGAGAATTCAGTTTATACTGTAAGCATTACCCTATTCTTCTGGCGATGGATGTTGTTCAGACTCCCTTTCTTTATCCATTAACCATTTCACCATGAGATGTTGACTTTGTTCAAAATATAATTTTAGTTTCAAATGATGGAAGATCAGCCCTGCAAAGTAGGTTGCCGTGTTAAACTCGATGCTGAGTCCACAAAAAATTTCAAGGAAAAGATTGATGATGAATACCGGGCCAATATGTAAGTAATAAATATAACATTCTTGTTTTTCATATGTCTTCCATTATTCTTTTGATTATTCTGCAACCCTTAAAACCCGGAGCTACTGTGCAGGATTCTTGATAATCTTCCAGTAGCTGTACTTAGACAAAGGAGAGATGGCAGTCAGTCAACCACTTATGAACACGGTTTCCGTGTTGGCTTTAAAGGGAGTTATGAAGGGGTATGTCTCTAGAATGAGTGCTTCAGTCTGGCATTTTTTCTATTTTTCTTATACAACCAATAATTGCTTGGCTTTTGTAGAGCAAAGAGGAGAAATACTTTATACATAATCACTTGAGCTTCAGAGTTATGTACCATAGAGATCAAGAGTCTGATTCTGCTCGAATTGTTGGATTTGAGGTTACCCCAAACAGGTAATTTGTTTGCTGGTGGTGAATTTCGAGGAAAACTTCTCAATTTGTATATAAACTGACTGGTATTTATCTTTTGGATAGTATCTTGCATGAGTACAAGGAGTGGGATGAGAAAAACCCTCAGTTAACAACATGTAATAAGGACACAAAGAATCTAATCCAAAGCAACACTGTCCCTCAAGAAGTTGAGCAAGGAAAAGAAATAGTTTTTACATATGATGTCTCATTTAAGGTATAGGTTTACCCTTGAACTTCTTTTGCTTTGCTTTTTGTCTTGCTAACATACTCCGGAATTAAATATCCAGGAGAGTGAAATCAAATGGGCTTCTCGGTGGGACACATACCTTCTCATGAACGATGATCAAATCCATTGGTTTTCCATCATAAATTCACTTATGATTGTCCTTTTCCTCTCTGGTATGGTAGCCATGATCATGATGAGAACTCTATACAAGGATATTTCAAATTACAATCAGCTCGAGACCCAAGATGAGGCTCAGGAAGAGACTGGATGGAAGCTTGTTCATGGAGATGTCTTCAGGCCACCTGTCAACTCTGGATTATTGTGTGTTTATGTTGGTACGGGTGTTCAGATCTTTGGAATGTCACTTGTTACAATGATGTTTGCGCTGCTCGGTTTCCTATCTCCATCCAACAGAGGAGGGCTTATGACTGCCATGGTTCTCTTGTGGGTTTTCATGGGCATATTTGCTGGTTACGCCTCCTCTCGCCTTCACAAAATGTTCAAAGGGAACAAATGGAAGAGAATGACCTTGAAGACTGCATTCATGTTCCCTGCTATCCTGTTTGCAATTTTCTTTGTTCTGAATGCCCTCATTTGGGGAGAGCAGTCATCTGGAGCCATACCATTTGGTACAATGTTTGCTCTCTTCTGCCTCTGGTTTGGCATCTCAGTCCCACTAGTCTTCGTCGGTAGCTATCTGGGTTACAAGAAACCAGCAATTGAAGACCCAGTCAAAACAAACAAGATCCCAAGGCAAGTACCAGAGCAGCCATGGTACATGAAACCGGTGTTCTCCATACTAATTGGAGGCATCCTTCCATTTGGGGCAGTCTTTATCGAGCTCTTCTTCATCCTGACATCAATATGGCTGAACCAGTTTTACTACATCTTTGGGTTCCTCTTCATAGTGTTCTTGATCTTGATAGTCACCTGTGCAGAGATTACGGTGGTTCTCTGCTACTTCCAGCTCTGCAGTGAGGACTACAACTGGTGGTGGAGAGCTTACTTAACCGCAGGCTCATCTGCGTTCTACCTCTTCCTCTACTCAATCTTCTACTTCTTCACGAAGCTGGAGATCACAAAGCTAGTTTCAGGAATGCTCTACTTCGGGTACATGACCATCATCTCTTACGCATTCTTTGTCCTAACTGGCACAATCGGTTTCTATGCTTGCTTCTGGTTCGTGAGAAAAATCTACTCGTCGGTGAAGATTGACTAGAAACCAACTGATAATAGATGCCAACTTTTGAGTGTTTGAGGTTTTGTATGTTTGGGTAATTGTACGGTTCGTAGCTGTAACAAAGTAAAAGAATCAAAATAACTGTAGTTTGTACCGTTTCTCTGCAAACACCTGCATTTCAACAGATGTTAGCTAAATCAATATTACATGCCTTTCTGCGATGTTCACCAGTAATCTCCACAGGAACATATTCCTCCGACAATTTGATGGAACCGATTTTTATCTCTTAAGCAGACTTGTCTTCCAAAAACCTTTGAGAATATCTTGGCAAAGTTATGACAATCAACGCATATACGTAGATTCTTGAACACTCGAATTGGAGTTCCTTTACTTGTGGCAATCAACCCAAAAGTCAAGGCTAGTTTCTCACTGTGGCCAAGAAGCATCTTCTCCTTCTGCTCTTCATCCACATCATATAGTACACAACTAATATCAGGAACATAACCAGCTTGCTTCAATTTTATTGTTATATCTTTCATTTTAGCTAACACTTCCTCCCTTCTTGGATGAGTATGATCATTGGCGTGGAAGTAATGCAAGGTTTGCTCGTGTTGAATCCAGCTTCTTCCTGGTTCTTTTGTAATAGCTTTATGCATCATCAGAGCTCTTAGTTTTTTTACATCTTCCCATCTTCCTGCAGACGCATACAAATTAGAGAGAATGACATAGTTACCTGCATTCTCTGGTTCAATCTCAATGAGCTTACGACCTACAGATTCACCAATATCTACTGATAAGTGTACCCTACAAGCTCCTAAAAGAGAACCCAAGACACCAGCAGTTGGTTCAGATGGCATTCTTTTGATGAATTCAAATGCCTCATCAATCCTACCAGCACGGCCAAGCATATCAACGATGCAACCATAATGCTCAGTGTCAGGCTTAATCCCGTACTCTCCTGCTATCATGTCATCAAATATACTTAGCCCTGTGTCTTCCATTCTTCCATGGCTGCAACCAGATAAAACAGCCAACAGAGTAACTGAATCAGGCTTTACTCTCTTTTCATTCTTCATCAACCTGAAAAGCTCAAGAACTTCTTTTCCTAATCCATGTTTACTATATCCCACAAGCATCGCGTTCCATGAAATCGCTGTCCTCTCAGGCATGTTATCAAAAAGCCTCCGGGCGTAAGAGAGATTACCACATTTTGAATACATGTCAATGAGGGAGTTCTGAAGCACAGCATAGAAGGGAAGCTCACGTCTCAAAACATGGCAATGAGCTTGCTTGCCATGATTTAACAAAGCAAGTCCAGATAATGCTGTTAAAACACTAGAGTAAGTGACATAATTAGGACTCATTCCTTCGCTGTGCAGTTTCTGAAATATCTCTAATGCCTCTTCATCAAGTCCTAACTGGGCATAGCCAGCAATAATAGCAGTACATGAGACAACATCTCTCCTAGGCAGGCATTCGAAAACCTCACGAGCTTCTTCAATTTGACCAGCTTTGGCATACATGTCAAGGAGAGAGCTTCCCACAAAAATGTGAGAATTGTAATTGCACTTAATTATGAGTCCGTGGATTTGCTTACCCAGGGATAACCCAGACGCACGTATACAAGATGTAAGAACAGTAGCAAAAGTGAACTCATTTGGTTTCCCATCTGATCTCATCATCTCTGCAAAAACGGTGAGAGCCTCGGAAGAATGACCAGTTTGAGAATAACGCGAGATCATAGCAGTCCAGGAAACTACATTCTTGTCAGGCATTCGGTCGAGCACTTTCCGGGCATCGTCTAAACAACCACATTTACCGTAGAAGATGAGCAGACGAGTTCGGAGGTAAGTATGCGGAAGAAAACGGACTTTGATCATATGGGCATGGAGTCTCTGACCTTCTCTTAGAGCCCTTTGTTCCAAACACGCATTTAACAAAGCATCGTAGCCATGGAAACCCATCTCGGGGCCTAAAATCGCCATTTCCAGTAAAGCTTCTTGAAGACGGCCATTGGAGCATAGTTGAGAGATTGGAAGAAAGGTTTGTAGAGCAGAATTTGGAAACGACAAGAACAATCGACGCCTCACCAAGTTAAACATTTGAAGAACTGGTTTTTCGAATTTAATTGTTTAAAAGTCGAATTGAAAGACAGTTAAATCCGTTGAGGTCATTCACATCTTTCGACCAGGGGACAATTTATTCACTAATTTTCAGTTCGCTGCTTTAAGACTCAAAATATTATTAAATTGCAGAGAAAATATTACCTAATTTAGCAATGAGATAATTGCAGAGAATGTATAATCTATGGAGTATTTGACAACAGACAACAGCAACAACAACAAACACGTTCAAAGCAAAACCCAGAGGATAATCTAGTCCCAGTTTTGCTCCTGTTAAAGAATCTACACATGGACACAGATTCTCCAGTCTCAATGTGCTTCTTCATCATCTTCTTTCTTGGGTTACAACAACAAACCCTTCCCAAGCTTATTTACATATAAATCACAACTCTGCAAATTGTTGAACGGCGTGTTGCGTCCCTTTGTACAACTTCCACCGCGATAAAAAGAAAAATACCAACTTCTTTTGTTGTCTTTATAGAACATATACTAATACGATCAGAAACCTGTAAGAATGCGAAAGTAGCCACCTTTACAGTCTTGATTATGCGACTGCTTTCATTTAAGCACATATGGCTTCCACTGCGAGTTTCTTCATCACGTTTGGACATGGATCTCCACCAAACATCTCTGGAGCTACGGTTACTGAACACCAATTTTGCCCAACACACAGCTGCAAGAGAAAGAAAAGAAAACCCGCAGGTTTAAGAAACATTTCAAGTCTCGAAACAGAACAACAGAAGTATCTATGTTTTCGAAAAACTTACGTTGTTGAAAGCATCATAGGAGTGATGAGCGTGACAGCTTCCTTGGCGGTAGCTACCACAAGTCCCTTCAGGTGTCCCAAAGCTAGCAAACTTCACTGTGGTGATCTTTTGTCCAGGCCCACATTGTAAATGCACTTTGGGATGCAGGGGTTTGTTAACTCTCCCAGAAGCATGCAATTGATAGTTCACCAGAGTTGATTGCCATTCATAGATATCTGCGCAAACACTGTCTACTTCCCTTCTGACCAAAGAAATTCCGTTCGGGTCTCCTCCCCATTCCTCAAAGACAACCAATAGATTGCCAGTTGGTTTCAGCCAGGAACGTGGGACATGGTACCACCTCTGAGAAGCCTCTCCACAGTTTCTTAAGCACTTGTTCTCATTGAATGATCCAGTATAAGAACACTCGCTGCAAGAACCAACTGCTTTATACGCAGGCCAGTGACGTCCCAAGCTCTGCCCATTAATCCATATCTGACCTTTTCCCATGCTTCCCATGTCTACAGCCAACGGTGAATCTCCAGCTGGAGCAGAGAAGGTTGTCTGAAACAAGCCATGGAAACATGTTTAACATATAGAAAATTATTTTGTCGAGATAAATTGCATCTTGTTTATGAGTATGAAGAAGCTTACCTTGTACCAAGTAAGGGGTTGCTTCTGTGCAACAAATGCACCATCTGCCCACTCAACCGATGAGCTCCCGCTAAGTGAATGAAGACTCAGACTCTCTCCTTTGAGACCAACCTGAAAAATTGGAAATACAAAAAACGGGGAATCAGCAAAATGACCAAATCATATATTTGTGGAAACCTGTTGAGATCTTTAGTATTAAACCTTGTAAGTCCATTTCTGCCATGATAGATCTCTCCGTCCCCCATTGACACCGTTCAGTGAAACTGGACCCAAAACTCCAGCATTCCATGTCTCAAAATGTGGACCCACATTCTACATTGTATCAGAATTCAGAACACAAATTGAGATCACCTCTAAGCTGAACTAAGTTTTTGGCAAAAAAGATTGACTAGGAAAGAGTAATAATGTTAGGGAAATCCAGGACTCACCGGGAGACCAACTGCGATGCTCAATATTGCAATTTTGTTGAAACCAGCTCTTAAATTCACACCTCTCCTAAAAGTTAGCTTAGGAGAGTCTAAACTACCATATGCAGATCCTGAATAGAGACAACAGGAAAAATGTCAAAATGAGGTGAAAAATATTAGCTGCAAACTATTCTTTGCAATACTTAAAACTAGTATACAAAGAAATTACCAGATAATTGGCCATTGATGAACACATGCATAGCATGGCCAGCTGATAAAACGGTTAGAGTGGGCAAATCTCCACTCCTTAAAAATCCTTCATTGGCATCAATTTTAACACTGTAGAAGAAAAAGGAATAACAGCCACAATTAGTGAAGAAGTCACATTGTGGTCTGAGAATTGTTTCACATGCATTCGGTAAAGATAGAAACATATATGCAGGTGGTATAGATACTTACTCAGTCATGTACCACAGGTAATCTGAAGTGTCTCGTGTAGTGTTGATCTGCTCCACTAATCCAACCGTTGTGAAAGACTCATCAACGTAAGATGATGGGTCTTCATTATATGCCTGCCAAGATAAACCACCATGAACAGGAACCCGAACCATTTTCATCCTTGAAGTTTGAGCGCCAACCTACAGTCAAATCCAGTATAATCTTAGTTTGGTTCTCAGGGAAAACCAAGAAGTACAAAAAAGTTGCTCGTATATTATTCTTACCCTGGCTGTGTTGTAAACTGTGTTTTTGCAGTCTGGAAGAATACTAATAGACCATGGAGGTAGATTGTAGTGATTGCTCCCGAAAGAAACTTTGGCATAAGATCTTGGATTATAATTTGCTAAGAATGCAGAACAAGCTCCAGATTTCGCTTTGTACACATGAGCCTGCAAAATTATGACAGTCCAAAAGTTTATCCAGTTGACCACAGCAAAAACACTTACTGTCAAAATTTAAAAGATTGAGGTGAGACCTCTTGATAGTTTCCGAGGGACATCCTTGTGGGCTCTCCTGATATTAATGCTGGTTCACAGAGCTTTATTGCTCTATGCAAATCTTTTAAGTGTCCCCATTTAGGCTCCCTTTTAAGTCCTATTTAAATATAATTAACAATAATTATAAAGATGATAACAATCATTATCTTTAGGAAATAGAAAACAGTTTTTAGCAAGCTTACCATATTCGTCAAGAGGAGCGTCATAATCATAGCTGGTTGCGATAAACGGACCACCAGCAGTGCGACCAAAATTTGTTCCACCATGATACTGCACTCAACAACCCATGGATGACAATTAGACGTGCTCAAAATTTGGAATTAAATTTACAATATGAAGATGTTTACAAGAAAAGACCACAACTTTAGCTTTACCATATAATAATTGATGAAAGATCCACCCTTTTGGATAAACCTTGCAACAGAAAAGGCCATATCTTCTGCTGGGCGGTAAGGAACTGGGCCTCCAAACTTTGTAAACCTGTAGAAACATCAAGTAAACAGACTGAGATCGTTGACAACCAATAACAGAAGCAGAGATTCACTTTGAGTTTCTGCTTACCACCCAGTCCAGGCTTCAGTCCACATTTTGGGCTTGTATTTCTTGTTAGGGGAGAAGTAATCGCAGTAGAAGCCATTGCAAGCGTTGATCTAGCAAAGAGCAAACAGTACATTCAACAAGTTAACAGATATGCTAAAAGAAAGAGACTGAACATATGAATGATCCACATGGCTTGTCGTTGACTTCAGCAACATGCGATAATTAAGAATTGCTTATAATATTGTATAATATTATTAGAGACAGAAGGAAGTATAATAATCAAACAAAAGAAGTACACCGAGCAATGCATGTGCAGTTTAAATGAATGTTAATATTTAATGAAATGATTTCAACAGAGAAAATGAAGAGAGACAAGTGCATACAGCTAATGGAGAAAACATGTCCCAAAGAATAGACAAAAGAACTCACAATGGGGTCAGGAGCATCGTCCTGTTTGCACATGACCCAAGGGACACCAGTGCCTAGCCCCACCGCCATCTTAGCTGCCCAGTTGGTGTAAGACCTACCCGGTGCACCTAGCTCATACTCCATTGGTCCATATTCATTTTCAATCTGTCACATAACACTTGGCTTAATACAGACAAGAATTCTACTTAAGTCTCACTGTCACTCTATCGTAGGATTATTAGAAAACACACTTCATTTCAATGGCTTTACCTGTGAAAGGATTATAGGACCACCTTGTGATTCAAAAAGCCTCTCAGCTTTCATCATGTTAACAATCTTGGTGGTGAATCTTTGCATATGAGCCTTCAAATATAAGAAAGAAAAAAAAACAATCCATGATTTTTAGTTAAGTTATTATATCAGGAGTCAATCAAAGGTCAATGAACAAGTGTGAAGTTTAGTAACTTCAAAATGAAGAAAGATTAGTTTATTTAAAACATGTCTAACCTTGAAAGGACCGTTATCTGTTCTGAAGCTAATTCCTGGAACGTATTTTAGCCAAACAGGAAATCCACTGAAATATTAAACAGCAACAGACAATTATATTAGATTTTCTGGGAAACTTTTCTCCTTATACACTTTCTATTTTCAAGATGCGAACACTCGTCTCACAAAATTAGCTACATTTACCCGAAGTTCCATTCTGCACAGACATATGGACCAATCCTTAGATGAAGGTAGAGTCCAGATTGTTTGACCAACTTGACAAACTGAACCAGATCATAGTTCCCTTCGAAATAATACTGCAGATGAAGCCAAAAACATAAAGTGGAATCCAATGAATGAGTACCTTGTTTGTGCACACACATTATTAGAGATCCAATTGGTGAAAATTGACAAAACAAGCAAAATATGATATTTCTTACTTTTCCAGGAGAAGGCTCATGCCCATTCCAGAAAACATAAGTCTGAATCACATCTAAGCCTCCTTCCTTGGCTTTCCGTATTAGATCTGGCCACATCTACACAAAAAACACATTCAAAGATAAGAAACGAAACCCTAGGATTTTGAAATTACTCGAGTTAAGTGAGCAATGGAGCTCGAGCAAACAAAAAAAAACAACTAAAGCTTCAAACTTTCGAAAAGCTCTTAAATACATTGCAACTTGAAAAAGAGAGAAACTAAAAAGCAAACCTCTGGGGTACTTCTTGGGTAATGAATAGATCCAGAGATAAGGATTCTTCTTTTGCCATTGATGGTAATGGCTCTGCTATCGTAAGAGACAGACCCATAAACAGAGGAAATGAAGAACCCTAGAAGAAAGAGAGCAGAAACTGCGGCCATAGCCACATTCTTCATGGCATTGGGTTTCAACAGACCCATACCGGAGACTGTTCAAGCAGCGAAGAAATATCTTTCAATCTGTTGATTATAAAACTTCAAGTTGGTTCACTTGGATTCTCCACTTTATTCTATTCTTCCTTAAGTTAATTGAGCTAAAGGAGAAAAGAAATAAACAAATGGTGTAAGAGCTTTTCTCGGAGAAAATGGGGAAAGTGAGAAAAGAGAAATAAGTAATATTCTTGAGTGTAAAAAGAAGAAAACTTGGTTTATGTTCGGATGCCAAAATGGAGGTGCTTCGCAGCTACTTTTAAAGCACTCAGCAATGGAGGGTAATCGTGGGACCCACCTCGTTTTAGCCTCTTCTCATTGGTTTTTTCAAATTATGGAATTCCTAAGGTTTTTAGCAGTTATTTAATTCAAATCCCGGATTGTATAATGTAAAAAAGTTACTTTTAATTTTAATGCACATAAATGTAGTTCTAATGTAATCATAAAAGAAACAAGAAAACATTTTACATCTATTAAAATTTAGTTATTCCCAAACAAAAAATGTTATGTATATGATTTATTAAAAATAAATTCTAGTTCATTTTGAGTTGGAGTTTTAGTTTAAAGTTAGTATGATTTTAGTTGGAGTTTCTTTATTATATTGAAAAATGAGACATATGTTTGTTTGGCTAAATAGGGTACGAGATTAAAATTAGCCTAATACAGTACTACGACCCTTCTCCATAATCCCTATCCATTGTCTCTCTCCTTAATCCAACGTGATTTTCACGCGCTTCTCTGCACATTGTATTGTAGTAAAGGTTCGATACTTACAAAAGTGGCTCACGGGTTAAATTTAGCTACCACATATTCTTAACACATTCACATGACAAAGACTACATACAAACTTATGTTATTTTTTTCTTACCACACATCTATATTTTTTTTTTTTTAACTTTTTCGTCTTTCTCTGATTGATATATTCATTAACTTTACATTTTTCTGAAATATTCTAATATTATCTGATTGAGATTTTTTTCGGTTAGCAAATTCTAAGATATAAAGAAAGGGCGTGTCCGCTCTGTTGGAACTGTCAAAGGGTAGGGAACACTTGGACAGTTCGACACCTAGGGGAGTTAGTTGGTCACTATCAGCCCCAGGTTTTGTTCATCAATGAGACCAAGCAAAATAGACGTCATATGGAAAGTGTCAGTTGTTTTCTGGGGGTTTTATAACTTATGTACTGTAGAACCAGAAGGTATTGGGGGTGGTTTGGCTGTTTTTTGGAAGGAAGAAGTTGATGTAATTGTCTTGGAATCATGTAACAAATTCATTGACATTCAAATAAAATAGCAAAATTCCCTTTACTATATGGCATGTGTATATGGTGATCCTATAAGAAGTGAACGACATAAAGTTTGGGAGAAATTGTGCCGCTTGGGAATGAATAAGGATGGTGCTTGGATTATGCTTGGTGATTTTAACGAACTCACCAACAATTCAGAGAAAAAAGGAGGAGTTCTGCAAGGTGAAAATACATTCAGGCAGTTCAAAGACATGCTTGAATGTTGCGGTATGAGCGAGGTCAATTTCAGGGGAATGACCTTTCATGGTTCGGCTTCAGATATAAAGAGTTAATCCAATGCAAGCCGGATAGAGTTGTAGCCAATCAAGACTGGCATCTCTCCTTCTCAAATGCTCTATCCTCTTATCTCCCAAGGTTGTTCTCGGATCATAGCCCCATACTCAAAAACTGGAATGGTATCTGTTTCCAGAAAAGGGGCCAGTTTTGTTTTGACTCTAGATGGATAAAGAAGGAAGGTTTCAATCAGGTTGTGAAAGCTAGCTGGGATGCCGCTTCGAGTGAGAATAAAGACCTATATGCAAAATTAGTAGACTGCCGTAAAGATATCTTATTCTGGAAGCAATCATCCAAACCAAACTCACAACTTAGGATCTTGAAGCTGCAAAATCAACTTCAATCTCTCACGCATAATCCGGCTACTACCTCTATGAACTACAATTCGCTGAAAGCCGAGCTCAATGCTGCGTACAGGGAAGAAGAATCCTTTTGGAAGCAGAAGAGCATAATCAATTGGCTGCAAGAAGGAGACAAGAACACGAGGTATTTTCATGCGATTATTAAGCAGCACAGAAATTTTAACAAGATACAATATGTGATCGATGATGAAACCAAGACAGAGAAGTACTCAGATAGAGACATTGGTTGAGTTGCAGAATCGTACTTCTCATCGCTTTATAGATCTGAAACCCAGATCAGGTTCTCTTGTAGACCTGATGGGATACTTAGTGGATTTTAGAGTAGATTAACACCTTCCCATAATGATATCTTGATGAAGGAAGTAACGATCTAGGAAGTCAAAAATGTTGTATTCTCAATGGCACCAGAAAAGTGTTATGGCCCTGATGGCATGTCTGGGAGTTTCTACCAATCTTAGTGGCATGTTGTGGGTAACGATCTCTTCAATTTAGTGAAGAACTTCATGGAGATAGGACGGTTAGACCCTAAACAGAATGCTACCAATATTTGTCTGATACCTAAGAAACTAAACGCTCATAGAATTAGTGAATTTCGTCCTATAAGCTTATGTAAATTTTCTTATAAGGTGATTTCAAAGTTCCTATCCACCAGGATGAAGCTCATACTTCCTGACATTATCTCAGAGACTCAAGTAGCGTTTGTTAAGGGCAGGAGCATCTCTGACAACATCATGGTGGCTCATGAAGTTCTCCATTCTCTACGTACTTCACCACAAATCTCACCTCACTATATTGCAATAAAAAAGGATATGATGAAGGCATTTGACAGGCTGGAATCGAGTTTTGTGGACCAGGTCTTACGCACCCTCGGTTTTGCTGACTTATGGGTTGATCGTGTAATGACTTGTATCACAACAGCAAACTTCAAGGTTTTGATAAATGGCAGACCACATGGTAATATCACACCAACAAGAGGCATCAGACAGGGTGATCCCATGTCACCCTTTATATTCATCTTATGTGCCGAGATTCTGGTGAATGGTTTTATGCAGGCTGAGCTAAGAAATGAGGTTTCTGGAATCAGGATAGCAAGAACTGCTCCAACAATCTCACACTTTCTTTTCACCGACGACATCCTCTTCTTCTGTAGAGCAACACCAAATGAAACTGCAGTGATCATGAGATTATTGGATGAGTATCAAATGCTCTCTGGACAGAAGGTCAATCTTTCAAAAAGTATCTACTTTGGTGGTCGTATCAGCTCAGAGATGAAGCAATCTATTAAGGACTCAATGAGTATAGTGAATGAAAGTGGAGAGGGCATATACTTGGGCTTACTGGAAGTCTTTGTTGGATCTAAAATATCGACTTTGAAATACATTGAACAAAGGGTCTCTAGTAAACTCAATGCTTGGAACTCCAAATTTCTCTCTGACGGTGGCAAAAAGGTAATGATTAAGGCGGTAGCATTAGCCTTACCCACTTACACGATGGCGTGTTTCAGAATACCAAAAACTCTTTGTATAAGCATTGAGGCTGCACTTGCTAGATTTTGGTGGAAAGATCAAGGAATTACGAGGGGTATATTTTGGAAATCCTGGAGGAAGTTAAGTCTTTCTTAACAATCCGGTGGTTTAGGTTTCAGGAGTATAGAAGGCTTCAACTTAGCTTTGTTGGGTAAGCAGCTGTGGAGAATGCTTATCGCTCCTAATTCATTGATGGCTAAGATCTACAAGAGCATGTACTTTGTCTCCACGAGTCCATTGGAAGTTGGCTTAGGTACAAGACCATCTTTTTCTTGGCAATGCGTTAAAGTGTCTCAAGAGCTTATGAAATAAGGGATTAAGAGAGAGCTAGGAAATGGTCTTCACACCAATCTCCTTATAGAGCCTTGGCTAAACACAGACCCTCCACGTGCTCTAATTCCTATTGATAATCAACAACTAGACTTACTTTCGCTCTCATGGCTGAAAGAAGACTCCTCGGATGAATCGAGAATACCTACCTTACGGACCTTCTTCCCAAATGAAGAAGTTGATCTCATCCTAGCTACCAAGCCTGGTAATTCTGCTGCTCTTGATCATTACTCATGGATCCATAATAGGTGTGGTAGCTACTCTGTTAGATCCACCTATTGGATTTGGAGTCAACGGCTGCAAGCTGAGGGGAACCATTCTAAATGTACAATCCAAGTATCAGATCTCTTCTTGCAAAAGTTTAGGAAGTCGAAACATCCCCCAAGATTAAGCATTTTTTATGGAGAGTCCTATCAAATTTTTTAGCTTCAACAAGCAATATGAAACGTAAAAAGCTAACTAAAGAGGCAGCTTGTTCATGGTGTGGAAGCAAGGAGGAGAATGTGAACCATATCCTCTTTTAATGTCCTTTTGCTAGACTTGTATGGGCAGCCTCTCCTCTAGGCATGTTATTATTTCCCTCTCCCTCTAACTCCATTTATTCCAACATGGCTGAATTATTATTCCCTGATTCTCGGCCTCTTGACAATGAATGGAAGAAGCGAATCAAGCTCTTCCCTTGGCTTATTTGGCGGATTTCAAAAGCCAGAAATGGCTTTTTCTTTGAAGGTGAAAACTATGATGTAGCCAACTTAATTAACAAAGCTTATTTGGACTGTAATGAATGGTTTGACCACCAAAACAAACCGACTTCACCACAGGGAACCAATCACCAGCCACGACCTCAGGATAGCTGGAAACCACCTGCTCTTGGTACATTTAAATGCAACGTGGATGCTGCTTGGAACCACTCAAAATCAGTTTGTGGAGTAGGTTGGGTCTTACGTGATGAACTTGGACGGGTCAGATGGGTGGGCGGCAAAGCCTATCTCCGACTTCGTTCATGTCTAGAAACTGAAGTCGTTGCCTTTACTTGGACAATGAGTTGTGTTAATAATCTGGGTTTTGGACTGGTTTGTTTTGAAAGTGACTCTACCATTGTGATTTCTGCAGTGTTGGAACCCTCAGCATGGCCTCAATTAAGCACCTTCACTAGTGAAATCCGACAGCAGACTCGACGCCACTTGCAACCTACTTTCAAAGTAATAAGGAGGACAACTAGTACATGTGCATATGCCATTGCCTCCGAATGTTTATGATGCATTTGTGCAATTAGTGTGCCGAACTGGCTAACATCGTTTATTGATCTTGTGGTTAAATCTTTGTGACATTAACTTTGTTTAATGATAATCTCTGTTTGCATTAAAAAAAAAAAAAGAAAAGAAGAAAGAGCGTGTTCGCTAGATAGAACCAATCGTTATCTCAACCACTAGACACATGCAAACTATTGAAAAAATTGAATTAGCTTCGATCTCCCTACCTAAAACTATATATATTTATTAAGACTATAAAGTTCCTCTTGTTTGTTTGACAAAAAGAAGTAAAAAGTTTATCTTGTTTTATTATGAGCAAAAGATTTAAAATTAGGTTATTTAAAATATCAGGCAATCTCATTAATAAAATGGCCAATTATATTTTATTATTAAGACTGATATTTGATAAAGATTTGTTAAACGATTTTCAATATATAGCTATGACAATGGGAGAAATCAAGATTCGATGTTGCAGACTATAAATGGCTGGTTGTGTGTATGCAAATTCGTAAATATCGTTGATATGTCGTATTCTTATTAATGAAGGGACGAACTATAAATTTAATTGTCTTTGATATATATTCAAGGAAGTACCTATAAATATAATATATGCGCATCAAAACACGCAAACATACACAATAATTGTATTGATCGAAGTGATAAGGTGTCGAAAAAGGGACATACCGTGTCTGTAAAGCATCATTAAAGTTCAAACGCAATTGATTACTTTTAACGAAAAACCATTCTTTGTCCTCATCAGAAATATGAATACAAAAACTGGAATTATGAATAAATACAGAAGTAGCAGTCAAGCAAAAAAGTTTATAACAAATCAAGAGCTAACCACGTCAAAAAAAAACACTTATTTCAACAAACGTAATCAAATAACTAGACATGTACAGTATATTATTCATTTTCATATATATCTTGTATGTTATAAAAATTTATTACAGCTTTTTTAAAAATAAATATTGGAACAGAGCAATATAATCACATCTAACAACATATAGTGCTGATTTAAAATTGGATGTAAATTAACTAAACCCTTGGTCGGGTTTTTAGTTCAAAAATAAATTAAAAAATTGCGACAAAAACAATAGTTTCCGCATTCCCAGTTTCTGGCTTTTCTTTTTCATTAGTTTATATCTCTACCTAAGCAAATAATTTATAGGTTTCTTACATAAAAAAAAAAGTATTGTTTTATGAAATTGGAAATCAGTGAAATGTAATTATATGCTTTTATGAAAAACTATATTAATTTTTTTTGTCACTTAAAAGTTAATAATACTAAGTATATTTTTTTATCGAAACACTTAAAACTATATTGATTACAATACGATGTATGTGATACTAGTATAAATAAGAATTCTAAAAATACATTGGAACAGAGGATATAGTCTATTCCGTTCCCACTCATATAATTTATCATCTACTCACAGCGCGTGAGGAAAAAAAAGAAAAGTAAATTTACTGCAACAGTTTGACTTAATTGTTTCAGAAATTTGTACGGATAGATGTGTTTCTGTATGTAATGGTTTCCATAATACTATGATTACGACTATAATTTGCAGCTTAATTAAGTAGGACATACAAAAAAATAATAACATATCTGCAGAAAAGAGAGAAGGTAACGCGAAGGTCATTAAGGAGCTGTTGTCAATAGATCCTTTTTACTATGAGTAAAGTCACCAGACCAAATGCTATAATATTTCGTGATTAATTATGTCATTCGGTGTAAAATTAAATTTTACAATTATTTAGAATTCATTACAGCTGCACACCTATTATTACCAGCTCATCATATTTTCAAGGCATCACGTTTAGTCCGTGGACTGTAACAATAACTAGCTGCAAATGCTGGTTTTAAATCATTCATACTGTAATATTTAGCCTCGTCTAGGAAACTTCATGGACATTTATATATGATTTAAACAGAATGTTCATGCTTAATTTTTATAGACCGAAGAATCAATACAGATCCATGATTTGGGAGTTTTCAATTTCTTATTAGTTTTTACATTCCATTAGTCAACGTATCATAATAGAAACCACGTGCGGTCATGATAATTAGAACGTGAATGAAATTATATTGCCACTAATGAGTCAATAACGAGAATTTCAGGTCTATAATCCAATAAAGTATTATCTGTCAAGGTTATTATCCAATTGATTCACACAGTGTACTTACTGCATTATGCAATGATAACTCACCACTTGCAAAGATATTTTTATTTTCTTTTATGGATTACGACATATATAATAGTTTAATTATATATTTTTGCTCAAAGGGTCATGCAGTCTAATCAGTACACTAGATGAGAATCCCAAGTCCTTGAGCTAGTATTATCTAAAATTGTATAATACACATTGCACACGATCTACGCTCGAGTTTCAGATAGATTATGACAAAACAGTCAAAAATTTACAAAATCTGATTTGTAGTTTAAATTCTAGAATGCAAAATAACGTGAAATCAAATTTTTGGTAAGAACTATTGCAGAAATTAATATTTGACGATTTGAGGATAATACTTGATAATCGTATATATAATTGTAAAAAGTATTAGTTATAGTTATTTTGGGTTTCGTAGACTAATTCCATATTAAGATACCTTTCACAATCTAGAATAATTTCGATTGAAACTAGAATAAACCAAGACATGAAACTTATCCATACAACAAGGAGAGGTTCCTAAATATGTAGTTTGATAGGGTATAACATTTATTTCGAGTTTCGACGGCTCAATATAAATATTGTGTATATTGTTTAGGCTAGCTCTTGCTTTCCCTTATCTTATATGAAAGGTCTCGTTTCTTCTTCACTTTCTCGACATATCAAAATTTTTCTTTCAATATTGGACAGACGTGGCAAAAACAAAATTGGAGTCTCACTCGATGGAATTGTAGTTTACTCAGATATCGAAATGGTACTAACGAAGGAAGGAAGGATTAGGATGACATGTAAGGAAGAAAACGATGGGGTCCATGACAAGTGTGGCACGATATATTGACACGTCAACCTTGTCGGGTGGAACCCATGAACATGTACTGGATAATATGTATGTTTTAAGACAAAACTCCATGGATGTTGTTGTTACCAAAGAAAAATGGGTGGCTATAATACTAAAAAGATTGAAGCTACAAATTTATGATCTGCTTTATCTTTCTTTTTTCTTCTCTTCCAGATATGAATTATCTCATTCGCACGAGAAATACATTATCGATGAGATTGCCACATACTCAATTTAATTCCATTCCTATCAATATCCATCTTTTATCTTTTTAGCGGTCCCTTAGTCTACTATATATATAAAATGAAATAAATGTTCTTTGCTATTTGATATTTTATTCGACAAATATGTATTATATGTTGAAAATGGAAGAGAAAGAAGATAATAATAGAGAGAGAAAGATGTTTCTGATAAGTAAGTTGTGAAGGTGTCGATTACATTAAGCAAACGTTCGTATATATAGACAGATTTTACTTCTACTGTGCATGCATAATAACGCGTGGGCTCCACATATATATTAAACTTTGCCGTAACTTTTTGACATTTTTAACATTATACACATATATGTATTAATTATTTTAGATGCTCGTGGCGTCTAATTTTGGATACGAATCTCACTCACACTGATTGATTTAGTCGGTCCATAGTAATCTCTTGCAATAGTAATATGTTCTCGTTTGACGATTATCGGCCCGATAGTTCACAACGGGCCTACTCATGAAGAAAAGTCACAATTGACAAGGGAATCTAGTCTAGTGTCGCAATTAAATTACTTAAAATCTGTAGAGTATTAAATACCTACAAGTTTCGCTTTTATCTTTGGATAAGGATTTTGCCGATCAGATCAACTCACCAACGTCACCTTTACAATTTATTAAGATGAAAACATAATGATCGAGTCGCATTGAGCTTAAGATATTTACATATCTTTGATATTTACTGTTTATATATCATTAATATATGTAAGTATACACTTGTCAACTTGCTCAATAAACAATCCATGAGGAGCTGAGACAAGTATCATCGTTGGGAGTCTTGGGACATAAGACAAATATGGGCATTTTGATTTAACGACCAATAGGAGTTACACTCACATACATCTACCGTACAAATCTTCACCGATTGATGTTGATACTGCTAACCATAAACCGCCTACAATGGACACTTTGAAACCTCTTCAGCTCAGCTGTTCCATAATCCGAGAGTGTAACTATCTTTTCTACAACTGTTGAGATACTTGCTCGTCTACAAAGTAAAACCAGGAAGGAGAAGATAATAGTTATGACTTGTGTATCACTTACTGTGAAATGAATCCATCAAATGATGAAAGTTTATGATTGAACTCAATGAAGGAAACAAAATTAACTAACTGAGTGTAAAGGCCGGCAGGATGGATTCTGATGGTTTAGGCTTGCACCCTTCAATCAAGATTTCAGTTGACGAATCGCTTGAGAATCTAAGCTTCTGCATTATTCTCTCTAATCTTTTCCCGTTTGTCAGATACAGATAACCAATCTGGAAATTGAAACAGATAAGAGCGAGTTTAGTATCGCGGAGATCAAGTGACAACAAGAAGATTACTTTCAAACAAAGTTTGATGCACAAAGAAGCACGGAGTGTAATTCAGATAAGCGGAGTTGCCTACTAGTGTTTCCAATGACGATGCCTTGTTATAAACCGCAACACCTGCACGCCTTTTTGTACGTGTTCTAGCTGAACCTAGATTCTTTCCCCACCGGAGTACATCCCTGTAGCAAATAAAAATTCATTCCACAAATTCAATTCAATGAGATTTGAAATCATGAATTTCTAGTGGTGGTATAGAAAAGCTGGAGGCTGAAATATTCAGTTTTTGTGCACCACTCACCTTTCTTCCTTTGTTAGGAAATCATCATCAACAAGATTCTTCAGCAATGCATACTGAAGAAATAAGAAAAAAGCTAGCAGTTAACATTAGATACGTTCAAGCAAGGAAGATGTTGACAACATGAATAATATGTTTGAAGCTTGTGAGATTCAGAACAGAAATGAAAACTAAGATGGCTCTACTGATACCAAGATACAGAAGTAAATAATCCTCATTTCAAAAATGTAACGAGATGAAAATCATCAATCATGAGTGCGAAAAAGCACCAATACACTGTTTCTTAAAGAATGTATGTAGATACATCATACCATAAAAAATTCTGACNTAGTAACGCGTGGGCTCCACATATATATTAAACTTTACCGTAACTTTTTGACATTTTTAACACTCCCCCCTGGAGACCACCGTCACAAACGTTTCTTGTCGTTTGTCTTTTGTTGCCTCATTAAAAACCTT
>OVAX01000082.1:48124-140783 GCA_900406405.1 Lepidium africanum | reverse complement strand
GGAACTGGGATATATGACATATATAAATGCATGCCAGTCCCCATATGACACATAGTGGAAATATCAAAATTTCAATATTGAAACTTTACCTTTTTCCGGTACGGAGCTTATCGTGCTGATAACGTGTTAAAAACTAGAGAGAAGGAAGAGAATAATAGAGAGAGAAAGATATTTCTGATATTGAGTTAATGTGTATCGATTACATCAAGCAAACATTCGTATATATAGACAGATTTTGGTTTTTACTGTGCATGCATAGTAACGCGTGGGCTCCACATATATAATTACTTTGCCGTAAAAAACTGACTTTCTTAACAGAAGGTTGTTTTTTCAGAAATATTGGCAGAAACAAAGAAAAGTATGTTAACTGGTAAGTGAAGTTTATAAAAAAAATTCGGATCGGTATCAAAAAGTTACCTATTGAGAGCATACACGTATGCCTTGCTTCCATAGTTCCGCAGGTGAGGACGAGTTTCTCTGGCTCGGATCTAGGAACACTTTTAGGCCGGTTTTTTCATCAAAACAAACATGGGAACACTTAAGAACACTCTCCAATACCTTGCAGTGGACCAAGGCAGTTTGGTTTAAGGAATACATCCCTCGCTACTCGTGGTTTGGTTAGCTGGACTCAATAGGATACCTACTAGAGATCGTCTCATAACCTGGGGAATGGCAGTCGTGTGTTTTATGTGATGGTGGAATCGAGTTCCACTTACATCTCTTCTTCCAATGCTCCTTTACCAACGAGTTGTGGCTGCACTTTGCAACAAGGATATCTCCAACAATATCGAGTTCTCTTCCTGATCTCCTCAACGAAATCTCTGTTATGTCTTCTTCTCAGCAATCAACTCTAATGAAGCTTCTACTCCAAGTGATCATATATGTAGTCTGGCGGGAAAGAAACGCAAGAATTTCCTTGCAAGCTACAACTACCTCTATTGCGATCAAATTGGTGATTGACAGGACTATGTGGAATAGATTCTTATCCGTACCCACTACATCAAATGCACTGTCTCTCTTAGCTCGTTATTTTAGCTACTTTTTAGCTCACTTTCCTCCTTGGTTGCCTTGTAAAACACTTTGGTATTAATCTTAACATAGAAAACCAAAAAAACAAAGTTACCTAATGATCAAATTTTGGTTTTAAGAGATACTTTATGTGGTCTAATGGTCAGCCTTTATATGTCATTTTGTATTTGCTTGACAAAAAGCCTAAGCAAATAGCAGCATAAGCTTGTTCTGGAGTACCTAAAGATTACCAATAGGAGTAACAGAAGAACCAATATTCGCACTTGTGGCTAAAGCCAACAAAAAAGGATGAGGAGGAAGGTTCTTTCGTCTAGCAATCTTCAACACAAACTCAATTAATACCACACAAGATGTGTCATTAGTGAAAAGAGCACTTGAAACTGCAGAAACAAGACAAACTCTACACAACAAATCTTTAGATCCTCGGCTTTTCCATGAGAGCAATGTACCCAAGGATTGGGAGATCAATGGCAGCATAAGCTTGTTCTAGGGTTATTACTTGGAAGATAACCATTAGCATTGCACAGAATAGAGAACCAGCGGTTCGACCAATTGGTAGGAATAGAGAACCAGCGGTTCGACCAATTGGTCGGTGCCATTGCCATATTCTCAAGCTTTTTGAGAATCTATTATCAATGATCTAAAAGCATGGATTGTTGATTTGATGGTTGTAAAACTTCAGGATTGATATATCTTCAGGATGTTGAGAATTGTCTCTCTTGAAAAAACAGGAAAAAAAGACAATCAAATCTCGATGTCAAAAAGACAATAAATTATTGAATAATCAAACAAAATTGACCACTTTCCATGGAAAATATAATCAAATTGTCTAGCAAAAGATCAATTTCTCGAATAAAGTCAAAACATTCAGTTCTTGAAACAGAAATTGATGCAATTTCATGAAACACTCAAGCCCTTTTCCAATTTTGCTTTAATTGGAAAGAATCACAGAAAAGTTTTTCTCTGTTGTTGTGAATTCGCTTTTGAAGAGTTAAACTATTAATTATTAACGAGTCAACTATTTCGTTGCTGGAGGAGGAGATTACACGACCAAAAACAACGTGATACTGTATTTTAAACATATTTTTTTTCTGTTTTTTTTGGGGCAAAAGAACAAATAGAAAAGAAAAATCAAAGACAAAATGAAGGTTGTTTTCTCGTAAATAATGGCAGAAACAAAGTAAGTAAATCAAAGTTCTTATTTATCTAAAATCATTAAGTTAAAAGTTACTTGAGTGCCTTAGAAAAAGAAAAAAAAAATTGACTAGATTGTGAAAGGAGATATTAAGGTGGGTCTATAAAAAATTCGGTATCAAAAAGTTATCTAATGATCAAATTTTGGTTATAAGAAATACTTTATGTGGTCTAATGGTCAACCTTCATATGTCATTTTGTATTTGCTTGACAAAAGGCCTACGCCCATAAAGTTCATAGGTTCATAAATAACATGTTGGGCCAACCATTTAACTCTTCATATTCATGTTGGGCCAACCATTTAACTCTTCATATTCAAGTTGGGCCAACCATCTTAACTCTTCATATTTAGCTTGGATCATTTCATTATTGATTCTTCGATAACTATTTTCTCATGCGTTCCCAATGTTCCTTAAAGTTTTCAACTAAACCTCAAATGCAAATAAAAACGGAATAAGATCAACTAAAAGAGAAATCTAATTTGGTCAGTATATCAAATAATACTATATGACGATTAATTTTTTTTGTACCATTAGTTAATAATAGTCTAGTGTGATACATTTATTAAATACCTTACAAGTTCAACTTTACTTACCACCAATTGTTCTGATACTTACATACATAGATCCAATTTTTTTTAGTAATCTCGATTTGCATATGGTATGATAGTTCGATATCCAATTAACAAACAAAAGAAAAGGTTTTATTTTTTTTTGTCAAGAAAATGATTTTGTATCATATTATACCAGGGTTCGATTCAAATCTATTGCATTATAGTAGCTTAAAAAATGGATTTTAAGGGCGGACTTTAGGCTATGGATCGGGTCTTGTCAATTCAATGTTGACAAAAAAAAAATATCGGATTTTAAAATCTTTGAATATGATTTTTGCTAAGCCATTTACAGTTACATTATTTTTATTTATTTTTAAATTGTTAATAATTTTCAATTACATTATTTAATCGGGGTATAGCTAAAAGAACTAACCAAGGAAACCTTCGATATTTGACAAATTTCAAAAAACTCTGAGTGACACAATCGAAATAGTTTAAAAGCTCTCTCTTTATTTATTTTTTTTGGCAGCATGTAAACAATGAAGTAACTTGTCGCAAACATTAAAAAAAAAAAAAAAAGCCGTGGGGTAAAGCATAAAAATGTGGGATGTTGTCAGTGTATGGCCTCTCCTTTAACACTATTCTAATATTTTCTTCACTTGGATGTTATACTAGGACCTGTTAATTCCACAATCAAACGCAATAGCATGTAAACCAACTATATCATTTTATATATATATATAGGCATATAGCCTTTCCATCATAGCCTTTCCATCATAGCCTTTCCATCATTTTATATATATATATAGGCATATAGCCTTTCCAAAGTGTAGTTCTATAGTAAAGTGGTTTCCACTAACTCGTATTATACTTTTATCATTTAAAATATTTAATTTGGCTGCCTTGTTCATATCATAACGTTGTGCCATGATCAATGTGTGAGCAAGGACTTAGCATTTGCGCGCCAATTCTATGATTCACAAAAATATATAATGTTTAAGGTTTTGACGAATTAGTTTTATATAATCAAGTATTGTTTATTAACTAAAGTAATGGGATTGTTCAACCAATGAAATACATTTCAGAAATTATAAATACATTTCAGAAATAACTTAATAATATCTTATAAGAAATTCAATGAATTCTCATAAAACTTTATTACGCTCATTAACATTTGAATTTTTTTATTTTTTTATTATTTTATTTGAATAAACTCAAATAACTTGTTTTCAATAAAACGAACATGACAAAACACCTAAATTTTGGTTTCTAATTCGACTGCATATTCACTAGTTTCATTGTAGAAAAGTAAATCTTAATACTCGTTGTAATAACCGGTAAATTAACACTAACTTCAAAAATACTTAAATCAAAAGATGTCCAAGATATTTTTGGATGTTTACCATCAAAATAGAAAAATTTAATCCCAAAATATAAAAGTATTAGTTGTATATAAAACACATAATAATTTTGGATATATAATAAATAGACTTATCTAGAAGGAATAAATATTTTAGTATAATAAGTTTTGCGATTAGGAAATAGGGCAATTTTGTTAACTTTTTGAGGGTGGCATAATTAAAATTAATAAAATTTTACTTTTTGGTGGTGGATAACGTGGAACCTTATGCCGCAGATAATTTGTTTTATTAGGCTCCGTGTAGGCATCATATACATTCATGCGGCAGTAGTCGAAAAGCGATCTCGATTTGACTCTTCCTCATTTTTTGGTATTTCTATTAGGGCAAGATTATCGGAAGAAACCCTACAGGTTTCTTTTTCTTTTTTTTATTATTATTTTTTTTTGTCAAATAAAAAAAAAAACAAAAACATAACCAACTAATCAGAATCCGCCACGTCATTAAAAACCCAACTCTAAAGTNCCGCCACGTCATTAGAAACCCAACTCTTAAGTTTCTACTTTAAGAAACTCTCTCTCTCCTTCTCTCCCTCACTTTTGATTATTTTATTAATAATTTTATCTAAGAAACCCATTAAAGACCACCAATAATGGTGGTCTTAGATTCGCTTTCTGGTACAATATTATTTCACTTGATAGCCCTACCATAAAATCTAAAGATAACTAAAAATAGTGAGTACATATCCTTTTTATTCCAAAAAATAATAAATTAAAGAAGTAGAAGTATGATAGTTAGAAAAATGGCGTCTGCCGAGTTGCTCTCAGTTTGGTGGTTAGAATGATCCAGCTAATGACTTGGCACCAGGGTTCGATTCCTACCCGCTGCATTATAGTAGCTTAAAAAAGGAATTTTAAGAGTGGGCTTAGGCTATGGATCGGATCTTGTCGATCCAATGTTGACCAAAAAAAAAAAAAAATGGTGTCTACGTTCGACATTGAAATAACCACAATATATTTACTAATAATTGGCATACAATGTAAATGTTACATAAATAAAACAAAACATAACATACATACACATTACAACTTGGGATACAGCAAAGTAGAATATTCTAAAGATCAAACAAGGAAAACACCATAATTTTTTTTTTTTGGATAAAAGGAAAACACCATAATTCAACACAAAGTCAAATTTTACTAGATCAATGCATGGAAACAATTTTTCTCTATTCGCCATTATAGTACCCATCGATCCAACTAGCATCCGTGATATTGTCGACAGGCTGCAATGTAGCTTGGAGCTGAGCTTCATTCGGCTCATAAACATGGCCACCAATTAACTGGCTTGGATTCTTTAAATTTATGTGTATGAGATATGTATTCGTGAAGATTTAAAGAAGGGAAGTCTAGGATGGAATCAGACTCACCTCAGATCTTATAGTCAGTCCTCCATAATTGCCCATAAGAGGGATTGAATAGTGAGTATGCTCAAGTTGAGTAGCAGCGTAAGAAGAAATCTCTGTCTCCTCACCCTTAAACTCTACTC
The DNA here is from genome assembly GCA_900406405.1 of Lepidium africanum. Taxonomy (NCBI): domain Eukaryota; kingdom Viridiplantae; phylum Streptophyta; class Magnoliopsida; order Brassicales; family Brassicaceae; genus Lepidium; species Lepidium africanum. The sequence continues at coordinate 135,101 of OVAX01000082.1, read as the reverse complement.
TACAGATTGTATATATCATCATCATCTGCACAAATCAACTCAGCATAAAAATATTACAAAACAATCAAATCACAATCGCAAGCAGCAACAACGACAAAAAGAAAAAAACCCTAAAAAACTACCTGATTAGGAAACAAGAACGTAGGGGAATACTCATGCAGAACCCAAACGGATTTGCATCCATCACGATCCTCATTCTCATTATTTTTGAAACCAAAATACCTCTTTTCGGTAATTTGTTCCGGAATCCCACTCTGTTGCCCGACATATTTGGTGTCTCCGGTTTTCTTCCAACGTCCACTTCTCGTCGTTCTTGTTTGGTGGGTTTCCTTAACACCAAAGAAATACCAAACCGACTTTCCCAATTCGGTCATCGACCTCGACATCGAATTTGAGAGGTCTATACAAAACATGTAAACCAGAAAATCTAATTCAATGCAAATAGAGAAACTTGTTGTGTAGGTAAAGACTAACAAGGTTGATTTAAAAAAGGAAAAAAAAGAATAACAAGGTTGATTATCAAAAGAAAAGAGTCAAAGACTAACATGGTAAATCCCAAGGATCTAAACTCCAGATATTGTTGACAGTGCTAATGATTCCATCCACGTAACTCGTGTCAGTACCAATATTTTTGTGCCAAAGGTAATAGTTACAAATCTCCTTATCGGTTGGACAGAACCTCATGCCCACTGCATTCGACATTTCTTGAGAAAGAGTGATCAAACAGAGAGTGTGTTTGGAGAGAATGGTTTCTGTTGGGGAAGGACTGATATGTAAGATAGTTTATATAGGGGATAAAAAATGTGTTTGGAAGATATATATATATATATATATATATAATAGGGCTTGAGTGGCAAGGTATGAGGAAGCGGTGTTAAGTTGTGAAGACTGATTTGCCAGGAACCCCTTGTCCCCTACAAAATCGTTTTTTGGGCTTTCAGTTTTGTATGGGCCTTGTGGCCCAATCTCTATTCTTCTATATATTTGAATGTAATTGTAAACCCTAATAACGATATGAGAAGTGAATTGCGCTAGTGTGGCCGTGGACGTAGATCAATTACGATCGAACCACGTAACTGCGTTTGGTTACTGCGTTTGAATCGATTACCAACAAGGGGCACATGTCGTTTGTCTATTAGCAATGTCTATTGTCTCCACTTTCCACTAGGATGCCCTACTATTATAGGATTGCCGACTATTATCTTCATTCAAGAGTAGCTTTTTCAACCTCTTTATCTTTATACTATGTAAATAAATTTCATTAATTTATAAGTTGTAGGCAAAGAGCCCTATACATATTCGGGTTTAAGGATCCATCCGATCCATGAAATCATGATTCGTATTCGTATCCGTTTTGAGGATATCCAGACTAAAAATATATGTGAAAAATAGATATTTACGGATATCTATTTTTTTAATTAAAAATATATTTAAAAGTATTAAAAAAATTAATTTTTAAAAAAAATTAAAATATTAAAAATACTTTTTAAAAATATTAAAAATATTAGAATATTTGGTAAAAAAATAGATATCCGCGGATATCCGTTTCCAATTTTTGCATATCCGTATCCGTTATCCACCAATCCGTAAAATCATGATCCGTATCTGTATCCGTTTGATCCGGATATCTATTTTCCGGATAAAAAACGGGTACGGATGATACTTCACAGTGCTAGGCAAAGTACCTACAATATTATTAGTTAAAGCAGTTAAGATTTTATAATTTTTTTTAAAGCTAGTCAATGTTTATTGATTATTATAAAAACAACTTATATTAATCTTGATAATTACTACACCCGCACCACCACTGTATTTTAAACCTAATTGTGTTTTTGGGGAAAAATGAAAATAAAAGTATAGTGTTTTTTTGTATTTTACAAAAACACAAACCTTTTCATTGATCTAATGCAATTACAAAACTATACAAAATACAAAGATTTATAAACTTCTCATTACATATCTCTCAAGTATCATTGCTTCTTACTTTACATTTTCTACGAAGAGCCTCAATAACACAAAACTTAGCTACAGAGTACAGAGCATTTTGACCGGAGAGAATTGCACAGTCAGACAAGCATGATCGGAGAGATTGTACTTCTCTGGCCACAATCCTTTCTCAGCTTCTTGTGGAAACAATATCGCTTTATTCACTTTCAATCCAATTGCTTCTTCCTCTCCTCCTTTCTTACTCTCAGTCCCACTCTCTTTGCAGTTTCCAGATTGATTCACCATTGTTATGTTCCAAATTTTCTGAGACATTACATAACACACATAAGACTCTTCATACAGAGATTGTTTTATTGAGGTATTTGATCAGATTGTGATTTTTGTCTTGGACTAAGAGGTTTATATAAGCTTACCTTAAGTTCTTCATAGTCGAAGACACCATTTTTATCAAGATCAGCTCGAAGCCATAGCTCCTTCGTCTCTTGGAAGTTAAGTCCATGTGGCATACCCGTTAGATTTACCTGCCACGCAATATCGAATTTTCATGTCAGCATAAAATTCCATTTGTCTACTGCTGTGATTAGTGAAATATCTAGAGACTACAAAGTTTTAAGTGTCAAATTCCGATTAAAGTTTCCAAATCCAAAAACCTTTTTGCAGCATTTGTGAATACTTGAGGTCTTTATATGTTATTTTTCACTGAAGAAACCGATTATACCTTTTGAAGTGCTTGGCAAAAGGCAGGGTAAGTTAGTGAATCACTGTGATTACTTCCCCCAAGAAAATCAAAGGCTTTGTCCTCGGCGATGGAAGCTTTGCGGAGTTGATACTGAAAACCATCAAAACAAATCAGAATTAAACAAAAAGGAACGCAAAGTATCAGTTGGCGAGAAATTAAATCTGGAAAGAGTGAGATTTCATGACAAAAAAAGATTGTGGTCACAATAATACGCAGACTTGGTATAGTAAGTATGATGTTACTTAAAAATACTTTATAAAGGTCAACGGAATAAAAACTTCATTTCTGAAGACCTCACCTTGATAATGCTGAAAACAGCTTCTGTCCAACTTGTTCTCAATGGCTTTCTTGTACTGCTAGGGTTACAGAGCCATATGAAATCAACCCCGCATATGTTTCCTCTGTGGTTTCTGTGGCTAACCCACTGAAGAAAAAAAGAAAGACGGATAAGGATGTGTTTTAACAACATAAACCAGGCTTAAGTAACATAAGGCTGGATAAAAAATAGTATGCAAGAGATGTTTACCCTATGAGCATCACTGTCGGTATACTGGTGAGCATCATCATATGATGATATGAATCCTTGAGATCTCAAAAATTTGTAAACATGCCCACGTTTGCTTCCATTCCAGTCACTGAAATGAACACAATTTAAGTCTGTTATTACAATTGTACTGGTGGAGAGACACGATCTCAAGATCTACAGACTTGAAACTCACCCGCAGAGAATAATGGGTATGTGATTAAGTTTATTCTCCCTTTGGTAAGCTTCGAGATACTCAAGAATTTTGTAAACCTATTAAGAAGAAGCAGAGGTGATCAAGTTAACTATCAAAAGATCTCAAGATCTAACCGGAATGGTCTCAGAAAGCAAAATGATGAGAAGAATGACCAACCTGATGCAATCTTACAATAGACAAACTAGAATCATGAGGAAACAACAGATGAGTGTTCACTATAATAACTTCTTGTTGAACGTCTTGCTTTCCATTAAGCGGAAAGGGAATAACTGATTTGACATGTAAGAGCTGAGCAACACGATCTCCAAAATCATTAAAGAGCAGCTCTCGGTAGTTTACAACTTTGAAGTAGTCCTTATGGATGGCAGTCAAAAGACCTGCAATAGATATATTTGAGTCTCAGCAAAGAAAAAGATGAAACCTATCTTTGATTGCAGGTGATCAGATAAAGTAATCCAAACTTATAGTAAGCAACCTTGGAAACCCCCAACATTTTGAACTACCCTGCTCTGCTCCCTCTAACCAACCGCAGCTTGTAAATTTGGACTACTCAACACTCTTAACTGAAGCATTATTGAGCAACTTTGAGCCCTCTTAAGTTCATACTGAATATAGACAAACAAAGTTCACCTATAACATTTCAGCAATAACCATAGGTGAATCGCATACTACTACTACTAACTAGAACTGACGCTCTTTTCAATTAAAAGGGCTATTAAACAGCATAAAGACCAATAATCTTAGTTGGCTAAAAAAAGAAAGGCTTAAGAATCTTACCATCACCACGATCATTTGTTCTAGCCAATTGGTAAATAGTGTAGCCTGCAGCTTCAAGCCGCTCATGGTACATCTTCACCAATTCATCACTCCCTACCCAAACTTCCTATTAACAGTGACAATTACTAAGAGTCAGCTTAACCTTACATACTAAAGTCATTCTGGCTTCACATCTATTACTTATATTCATATTACCTGGAGACATATAACTGAAGAGCGTTCATGGAGTAACCGATTCAATATCATCTGGTTCCGAGCTAACCACAGCGGACGAAAATGGCTCTCTCGAATACTCTGATTCTGTATTACCCAACACAATCAATCAATGTTCTCGAGAGTGAAATCAAAGAGATGAGACAAAATAAATACCTGTTGATCAACTCGTTTATAAATCGGAGCTAAGATATTGAAAGTAGTACAAGAAATATTCGATTCCACCATTGAAGCTAAATTCGAGTTCAGTCTCTGCACAACCACAATCATCGAAACCATAATCAAATTAGAAAACAACAAATTGGAAATTAAACAGAAAATCAAAAACGAGTAAGAGTAACGCACCATAACTGAAACCGGTTTGTTGTTTCTACCGGAGAAGGAAGAGAGTAAACCGGAAAAGTAGATCGGAAAAGGAACAGCAGCGAGGACGACGAAGAGGGAAAGTGGTGAAGAGAAAGCAGGGATGAATCTGGACCGTAGGATTAAGCTAAGTCTGCTTCGATTTTGATGGCTTTGTTTTTGCATTTGGGGGTTCTTTCGAATTCCCAAGAGATCTTTTTCTGATTTTATAATGCTTTTTTTTGGCAGTACTGATTTTTTATTTAAATATTTAGTAGAGATTTATTAATTAATGCCTTTACGTGAACCAATGGTTTATTCTTATTCCCCACCACACACACAAAAAAGTCTTTTAGCAAAAGACCAAGTAAATTACATTGTATGTCCATTGTAATTTTCATGTTGTTTCTTCATTCACAATGACTTTGAATTCTTTATATTTTAGTTCTCTGATCTATGCAATTTCTTCATGAATTCAATGTAAAATTCAGGGAAAAATAGTCATCTTGTAAAATTATGAAAACTTTTTTCTGTCTAGATCCATATATTTAAGAGTTGTCGTTTTAGCAGCTACTTCTCTGTAATAGAACTTGTCCTATTACATCCATTTTCTCTCATACCCGACGCTAATTAAAGACCCAATCACTTCAGGGTTGTCGCTGTAGCAGCTACTTCTCTGTAATTGAGTTTGCTCTACATTGATGCTACATCGCCGCCAATGAAACGAGAGAGGAATTAAATGTATTTGTCGGTTTAAGATTATAAAAAATGAAACTTAAACTATATGGGCATAATCTAACTCAGAGGGGAATAAATTACGATACTAGATGTACACACTGTGGTGCAGACACTGAGACAATTAATCATGTCCTTTTTGAATGTCCACCAGCGCTTCAAACTTGGGCATTCTCTTGTATTCCTTCTGCGTCAGATGTTTTTCCTGGAGAATCTGTTTGGTATAATCTTGATTATTTGTTCTGGCGACCACCTGATCAAGATGATACCAACATGTTCCCATGGATTATTTGGCATATTTGGAAAGCGCGGAATGATCATTGTTTTTCAAATCGTGATACAGATTCCCGCAACATACTTATTCAAGCGGAAGCTGACTATAAAGAATGGTATACTGCTCAAAATGAACTTAAGGACTTTAAAGTTCCCTTAGAAGTTCATACCGCTTTTAAAAAGTCTCAGTTGACTTTTCCATCCACATCTAATCCAAGTTTCACAGGCTACAAATGTTTTGTGGACGCTTCCTGGAAGAATACTGACCATCAAACTGGTTTAGGGTGGTTCTGTTTTCCAGATTCAGTGGAAGGAGAATACATGGGGGCTCGAGGAGTCCACCGGAGTTTTTATGCCCTTCATGCAGAGGTTGAAGCTGTTTTTTGGGCACTGGAATCTCTCCTGGTACTACAAATCACGGAGGTGGAGATTTTAACGGATTGTGAAACGGTTTTGAAGATAATAAATCGTCCAGAGGAGTGGCCGACTTTCCTTCTCTACCAGGAGGAGTTTTTGAGGCTGAGTTCTTTATTTCCTTATCTCTCTATTTCTGTTATTCCCAGATCTCTTAATCATGAAGCATATACTCTAGCCCGACATATAAGGGAGAATGCTTATGATCCTTCGATGTAACTCTTTACCATTGTGATTTGTTATAATATAATCTGCCGTTGATAAAAAAAAACTATCTGGGCAGAGGGTAAAACTGTCTTTCACTCATGTTGCCCATGAGCAAATCTTAAAAAAAGAAATTTGTTTGTGTAGTTAATGGGTTTCAAAAATAAATTTGTATATAGGCTCAAATAACTCTATATTTAATCCATAGTCAATCATTCAATCCTGCTAAATCTTTAACAATATCACGTGTACCAAATAAAATTCACTAAAACTAAATTCTGGATAGAAAAAAAGTATTCAACCATTAAATCAAACACACTTCCTAAAAGTATGTCTATTAGCTAAACTCGTTGGGACAATTGATTTTAAGAACGTTTTTAGTATTTAACAATAGGCTGTTCAAGCCCTTTAAAAAATAAAAACTATAGAATATTCATAAGAATGTTTTTAGTATTTAACAATAGGCTGTTCAAGCCCTTTTAAAAAGAAAAACTATATAGAATATTCATAAAAGATCACTAAGATACCGATTAATAATTGAGTAAATAATAAAGTCTAATTTTTGTCGACCATTATTGGAGAAGAGAAGTAGAGAAGCGCGTCTAAGGACAGAACAATGTCGGTGTATCATAACACGGTTCGTTCGTAACTTCGTACCACACCAACAATAATATCAAGTTGCTTAACCACTCTGTATTAAGTTATTGTTTTTGGCTTTTTGTCAACTCATTAAATAAATCTTACCGTTGAGTTTAAATTTTTTTAATACCCGCTTTAAAAATAGAGTCGGTCACTTGTTTAGTTGTTCGTAACAAAATGTCAAAATCACTAATGATTAGAAAAATTCCATGATTTGAATTTCGCTAGGTGCAGTGAAATAACGCATAACATTTAATCAATTAATCAGAAATTATGTTAGAATTAATTAGAAATTATGCCAGAATTAATCTGAAACTAATTTTTCAATTATTCTATATTTTAATTAATTAACTAATAATTTAGTATTACAATTTCATATAATATAAAAATATTAAATGTTACTATAAATAGTTTACTAGTTTCAATTAACATAAAAAAATCAAATTCGTATGATTAAATTAGTATTAAATTTAATTAAAATTTTAATAAATTTTTTAAAAATATTATATTAATCATATTAGGCGGAAATTAATAGGACTAGACGGAAATTATTCGGATTAGATGGAGCTTAATTGAAAACCTAATTTTTAAAACTTTCTAGACATTAATCGACTTAGTTGGTCACCACCTAATATATACACATGATTAATGGATTAGGCAGAAGAGTTTTTGAAAAGGAAAAAATCACAAATGATTATAGAAAAATCACAAATGATTAGAAAACCCATAACAATTTTAACAAAAGGCCCAGTTTCGTTTAATTGGGCCACATATTATATAGGCGCATTACTCCTTCATTCTAATACTTTGTTTTTCTTCTGTCTGGTTTCAACAACAGTTGCATACAATACAATACAATACAATACCAATCTCCCACCAAACTTTTACTTTGCTTAAATATCAAGGCTTCTCTCTTCACTCTATTCTCTATACAAACTTTTGCCTAGAAAGCATTTAAACTTAAGCACAATCATCACTCCAGTAAACTACAAACAAAAAAACCGAAATCCACTTTTAATTAATAAACAAATTGAGGATAGGTTTCAGGTTTCAGATAGAGTTTCATTATCCATTTTAGCCTGCAGTTCAAGCATCTAAAACCAGACAGTGAAAGGAAATCAACCTTATGATGTCATACACATACCTTATAAGTTATATCTCTATATGTGTTGCTTGCAAGGAAACCAAACACAGATAGATCAAAGAAAAACTCAAATTATGAATTCAGAATGGGAAATGGATTCGAATCGAAAGCTAACATTCTTCAAATGCACGAAGTGGCAATTCGAAGACACACTTGATCCTATTAACTGTCCTTTCCACTACTTCTGTGATAGTCTCTATGCCGGTGACTACCCTCAAATCACTGATGTTCTGGTTTTCTTCTTTGTCACGGTTACTTACTTAACGACGCTAGTTGTCGTTTTAAGGATGGTAATCACAAAAAGAAGAAGAAAAAGAAAAACAGAAGATGGTGATTATGATGATGATCATGATTGTGATGATAATGATGATAAAGCTAAAAGGTACTTACTTCCTTCTGGCCCAATCTCTTTTCCTTTGATCATCTTGATCCTTGCAAAAGGTCAAAGGATCAATACCCTTTTCCCAATTTCCATCTTTGGACCTGCAATTCTGCAACTCGTTCAACTCTCAGTGCTTATATTCGAGAACAATATCGAAAAAGAAGCAAGCTATATATTCTTCGAAGCCTCAACTATCTCTGGAATTCTCCACGCAAGTCTTTACTTAGACGCTGTGATTCTCCCCTACTATACAGGATTCGAAGCTCTTGTCAATTCTAAATTCTCTGGAGTCTGCAACTCTTGTATCTGCAGGAAAGAGCCATTAACAGTGGGAGGTAAGATTATGGCTTATAGGGGATGGTCTAGCACAACCTTCTTGGTGGTTGGTGTTTTGTGTTTGAGGATTATATGCAAGTTATGCAGAGAAGAAGCAAAGAGGAAAAGAGTTTTGGTGATTAAGAATGTGATTGAAGGATTTGCATGGCTTGTTCTTGTAAGAGATTGTGTTTACTTAGCGGTTATGTCTCCTATTGAAAAGCCCATCTTGTTTAGAGTTTCTGTGTTTGGTTCTGTTCTTTTGTTGATCTGTGTTTATGTAATCACACAAGTATGTTGTTTGATTTGTCGGAGACAGAGTTAGAAGACAATACACAATAAAGGATGAAGTAAATGTAAATGATACTTTCATTGCTTAGAGATGAAGTTTCTTTTGTGGTAAAAACAAAAGGCAATCTTCTATTCAAACAAATCTCCATAAATTACAGACAAAGATAAAGGCCGAAACAACAAATGTTGCAGATAAAGTCGCAAAAAAACTCTTCTAATTGGGTCACAACAAAACCTGTTCTTCAGAGCTCTTAGAGTGGATTTCCTCCACTTGTCTTGACGTCATTTCTGATTGCTCCTTGAATAATTTTAACGACGAAGTACTGAAAAGTATCAACACAAAGAAGTATTTCAATTGTTTACCAAACTCAAACAAGACAGTGAATCAAATCCTGTATTTGCAGGAACTCTTGCTACTATACCTGAACACCGATGAGAAGAGGTATGAGTTTCTTCCCTTTGTCATCAGAGTAAGAACCATCTACCATCTTCTTGTCTACATGAATTGCTTTCCTCTGATTTGTTGCTACATCAGTTATCGACTTAACCAAGTTCGGGATCCACGCTTCACCATTCGGAAGAACCTAAACCAAGAGCACGTAATCAATAAGAGTCTCTAAGTCATATCAAATCAGATTTTCCAAATAATCAAACCTTTTCAGTTTGTTCGTTCTTGCTGCATCTTCCGCTGTTCTCTGCATAGACTACCGCAATTGCAGAATCCTACAACTCAGTAGAAAAATGAGAATTACTGATTCTTGCTGCAACTAACCAGGCATAAATTAAACTATTTCTGGAAACAAGACATAAATTACTGCAACGAACTATACCTCAAACTCTTGTTTTCGCATCTTAGAACCAGCACGGATAGTATTGAGGAGAGAATCTGATCTCTTGGAGGAAAATGTGTCGTAGGAAAGTTCATCAGGAGGGGAAAATTGAGCATGAGTCAAAACAAGCAAGGCTTTGTACCAAATCTCTTTTCCAAAGGTTTGGGTGATTGCTTTAACAACTTGATTATCTAGCTCATCGACTCTATACACATCCAAACGATCAACATACAGCAAGACATCTATGGTTCTGTTCACAAGAAACCTGCCCAAAGAAGTATTGCAACAAACCTATCTAAGCACATCAACGAAGAGCAAAGTTTCATCCAACCCAATCAATGAAGATAGATTTCAAAAGAGTACTACTGAGTACTGACCCTTTGATTAACTCGAGCGCTTGGTGATTGACATATCCAGCTTCCACAAGCCCAGGAGTGTCAATAATGTTTATAGTAAATCCTCCCATTGTCCTTGAAACCATAACTGGTCTCAATCCTTCAGCCTACAAAATCAAAGAAACAAATAATACCAATATGCTCAAATGACTAAATCCCAGCAAGATAAAGTAAAATTCAATTCCAAGCTTAGAGAAACGTACCTGAAAAGGACTGACACGGACGACTTGTTCGCCGATAAGGGAGTTGACAGTGGATGATTTTCCGACACCGCCTTTACCCAGGACAAGAACTGTAATAGAGTTCATATCCTGCAATTAAAAAAACTAAGACTATATTATTCTAATCAAAAACGGATAACCCAAGAAACCAACTTGAATTCAAATAAACAGGAACAAAAAAAAAAAATCAAACCTTTTGCTTCAATTTTCCAAAGAATTCAACCAGCTTTTCCTGGGTAGCCTCTGGAAATTGCTGAAACCCGACCCATTCACGAACCGACCCCATCACTCCAAAACCCTTCTCCAATACAAGTAAAACTTATAAGTGTGTTAAACCTAGAGTTGACGATTATAATGATAAACGTTGAAAGAGATAACTTATGAGAGATTCTAAGGAACGTACCGTTAAGCTTTGAGGTTTTGGTGAAACTCTTCTCAAACTTCACGAAGAGAAGAAGCAAACGACTTGTGACCTTATCGGAACTCTGTTTAATAGTTGAGTCTATTTGTTGATTATTTTCACTTTACTCCTCTATTTCTTTAATGTTTCTTTTTCTTGCATTAATAATTGAAAATATACAAACTTAACCTCAAACTAATGTCAATTTACATGACAATTTCATATTTCCATAAATTTCTAAGAAATAGAGGAGAGAAGAGTCCCATCATCGGTTTCTTCCACACTTTCTTCGCTTGTATGTCAAGGAAAACAAATGATCACCATCGGTTTTTCGAGCATGATTGTCTTTGCTCAGAACATGCAGTGGTCTTCTCAGTACATTAGTTTCCCTCTGAAAGTTCTTACCAGATAAAATCCTCTGTGTCTCTATTGTTCCAAGGGCTCTGTCAACAATCCCCGGCTTGAAATTAGGAGGTTGGAGGTGAAAGTGTACATATTCGTCTTGCTTTGTAGGCAGATTATGTTCTGTAATGGAGTACTTTGAAGCACCAAGACCTATGGGGATGGTGTGTGTTGCCTCATGCAACACTGGTTTGGTCTCCTCGATTGAGCTTCTTTGTGTAGTTTCCAAATAGGTAAACGAAGTGTCTTGGTGATTCAGTAAGCATTTCGGGAGGTCTGTGATTGAACAGGCAATACGGTCGCATGGTTTCTTGAATCTAGTGTCTGAGCATGGAGAGGCTGCAAATCTATTACTATTTGAACCAGTATCATGGAATTGCAAGGGACTGTTATCTGGAGCTACAAAGGGTTCCCTGAATATGGCAGAAGAAGATTTAGGGATTACTTTGAGAAGACCCTTTGGCAAAGTCTGATGATGATTTTTAGATGAAACTCTGCCGGAACCTTGGTACGGCAATTTCCCCTTCTTAGTTATCTTTATCTTGAGAGAGTTATTGGAGCTGCCACTGTGTGGAGAGGTTAGATTTTTCATTTTACTTCGCTCCACAGGTTTCAATACATTGGGAGTTGTCGATCTACACGTAGCACCATCCATTTCTTCAGATGGAACTCTGTTAAGGTCCAATAGCTTGAGATCACCGTTTCGTGTTCGTCCTGACCAGAGGAGGAGTCTTGCATGATTGCCCAGTTCATTTCCATACCGAACCCACGACTTCTGCATCTCGGTGAATGTCTTGATGAGTTTTTCATGATAGAACTCTAAGTAGTAGTAATACCTTTTCCTCTTCAAAAACATAACACCTTCTTTACAACAAGCTACCGTCGGAGTGAACAATCCTCCTCTCAATATCTTGTAAAACTTATCCACCGGATTCCCAAAATATAGATTGGCACCACCAAGAATTTCCAGCATCGTCAAATTGAAAGTCTGTTCATCCATATCTGGCAGAAAACATGAGAGGAAGAATCTTTCCTCGTCTGTCAGAACTGAGTTCCATGTCTCAATAGACAAAATTTTTGTCAAATCTGGTAGATCATAGAGCTCGTATGGTATGTTACAGAGCTGACCTTCCACAATAGCTAGCTCACAGTTTGCTTCTGGGATGTCATAATCATCGGAGTCATCTTCAAAGTCTATCCCAACTGTTTGATTCTTAGTCATCTGTATGATTGATGGACACTTACTACCCTCACAACTCACATGGGTTAAATCTCTAACCACAAGCAGGATACCTATATAGAAAAACTTAAGACTCATCAGCAATTTGTATTACTAAAATTCCACTACAATGCAAGTTCTTGCAATAGACAACGCAAAGCTGAGAATCTAGTTACAGAATCTTACTAAGCAGCAATCAAATGAAAACATATGCAGTACTTTATGGATTTCAGCAACAGCACTAAAACCTACAGAAACACGAAATATACGTCTGTAAAAGTTGTGAATCCAAAGTTGATCAGATGCATTCTAAGACCAGTGAACACCACTCAAAAGAAGGAATCGTAGAGCCAATGTAAGAGACACAACCCAGACAATCTCCCACAGCTCAGATGAGCTACAAAACTAAGACACAATCGTTCTCGGATTCAGCCAATAGAAATCATGAGAAGCAGCTACAATAACCTTAGTTTTGAAAAAATCCAAAGCTAAAACAGCTGGATAAGGAAAAACCCTAGGATTTGACAACCAAAATGTGGAAAATATAGCAAAGTTGGAATACAAAACCCAAAAATATCATAAGAATCAGTACTAATCACCTCGATCATGAAGAATTTCGCGATACAGAAGAGAAATCGATCCGAAATGTGAAGACGAACTTACCAGCTTTGAAGAAAGATGAAATTAGCAATTTAGGGTTTAAGAAACCATATTCGTTTGGCTGCAGATACGAACTTCATCGCCTTCAAATTTAATTTCTACAGATTTCTAGCATTTTGATTTATGAACGCCACAGACACTGGCTAATAACTGTTAGAGTGTAATTTGAATAATTAACACTTTAACTGCTCAATTTAAATCAAGTTAAACTTTATAGACTTCTTAATCAAAACAAAAACCGTTTTTACCATAATTAAAAAACGGTGAAAACGTAAAGTTTTATTTGGGCCTTAATATGTTCAGGCCCCAGTAATCCAAAAAAGTATTAGGCCCATGTAAACTTTTCTTTTGTTCACAAGGCCCACGTTTTAAGCAACGGTCAGGATCTCCTCTCTCTAAATATCTGTCTGTCATTCTCTTTCATTGGAAGATAAATCAATCAATTTTCTATTAGAGATACTTTTTCAAAACTCTGGGCAAATCATTGTATCTAGTTGATATTCATCAAGAGATTGTATCAGAGAGAGGGAGATCCATGGCAGATGATCGTTTAAGATTCTACGTAGGCTCTGTTATTTTGCTTTTAGGGACTATTTCTTCATCCTTCAATTTGCAGGTACCTTCACTTATGGATTGTGGTGGTGCTATCTTATAGTTCATTTTTTTCTGGGATTGATCCTTTGCTTATTTTTAACTGTTGGGTTTGATCTGACTTTAATAAAAAACCAAACTTTGTGGGAATTTTCGGTTTTATTTGGGAGTTAATCAAATGCATGCGAGTGTTTATTAAACTCTTGAAGCTGGTTTTTGTCTTAACCAGGGTATTGCAGCAGAATCTCTTTCCAAGCAGAAATTGACCTCACTGATTCTTCAGGTTTGATCTTGATACACCCATTTTCACTATTGTTTCATTTTTGTAGAGTTTTCTTGATCGTTGATCTACTTTTGCAGAATGAGATTGTTACGGAAGTCAATGAAAATCCAAATGCTGGGTGGAAAGCTGCTTTAAATGATCGCTTTGCTAACTCCACCGTGAGTTTATTAAGAGATACACAATGTGTTTTTTAACTTCCTCTAGAGAAAGAAAAGATGTTTATTGTTTGCTTTTGTTTTGTGTCTGTGTATGTGCAGGTTGCTGACTTTAAGCGTCTCCTCGGTGTTAAACCAACACCAAAGACGGAATTCTTGGGTGTACCTATTGTAAGCCATGATATATCTTTGAAGCTTCCAAAAGAATTTGATGCTAGAACCGCTTGGTCACAATGCAGCAGTATTGGAAGGATCTTGGGTCAGTTTTAATCTCTGAGCTTCCACTAACTCTATCTTTATATCCAGTGATCTTTTTACTGACTTTTGTTATGCTCTTATGTCAAATCCTCTTGCTTGATTATCCCACCAAAAGATCAGGTAAAACATCACTTGCTTGGGTTTAATCATATATGTTTTACTCAGATGAATAAAACATGTTGGTTTTGATTTGGTTAGGGTCATTGTGGTTCTTGCTGGGCATTTGGTGCTGTTGAATCACTGTCTGACAGATTCTGCATCAAATATAACATGGTAATGCAGATTTCTCCATGAAACCAAGATTGATGATTGCTAGCATCCGTTCTCGTAGAGAGATTGATATTAGTTTCTTTTGTTCCCATGCAGAACATCACTTTATCTGTCAATGATCTCTTAGCATGTTGTGGATTCCTCTGCGGTCAAGGTTGCAACGGTGGATACCCAATTGCTGCATGGCGGTACTTTAAGCACCACGGTGTAGTAACTGAAGAGGTAAAATTCTCATTTTGAATGCAAAGAACATATAATAATGGCAGAGTGGTTAACACTTACCGCCTTTGCAATGTTTTTGGTTATTCAGTGTGATCCATACTTTGACCAAACTGGATGCTCTCACCCGGGATGTGAACCTGCATACCCAACTCCCAAATGTGTGAGGAAATGTGTTAGCGGTAACCAGCTATGGCGTGAATCAAAACACTATGGTGTTAGTGCATACAAGGTCAGATCTCACCCTGAAGACATTATGGCAGAAGTTTACAAACACGGACCTGTTGAGGTTTCCTTTACCGTTTACGAGGTAAATACTAGATTTTAGATTGATCAAACATATGATTTCAATATGGAGCTCCACATGTTCATGGACCTTTTTTGTTTTACAGGACTTTGCGCATTACAAATCGGGCGTTTACAAGCATATAACGGGTAGTAACATTGGAGGTCATGCTGTTAAACTTATTGGCTGGGGAACTTCTGATGACGGTGAAGATTACTGGGTATGAATCGTTTCTTAACACTCTGTATTTCGAGTTTTGGATCTGGCTGGAAAATTCATAACATGTTTCTTCTTTTGAATTGCTACAGTTGCTTGCAAATCAATGGAACCGAAGCTGGGGTGATGTAAGTTCTTCTCCTCTCCAATCAAAACTTTAAGTACCAAGTAAGAACATTCAAATTCTAGAAAAAACACAGTAGCTAAGAAACAAAATGCAAATATTTCAGGATGGTTACTTCAAGATCAGGAGAGGAACGAACGAATGTGGTATTGAACATGGTGTTGTAGCCGGTTTACCTTCAGACAGGAACGTATTCAAAGGTATTAGTAGCACTTCAGATGAACATCTGGTTTCCTCATTTTAAACAAGAAGATATGATTCTACTTCTGTAATATATAACTCGCAACTGTCATGTTGTTTCCAATGAAAGAATCAAAATACTTTAAGAATCAAAACAAGAGTATATCTTCGTAGCTTGTATCATCTGTTCATATATAACTTTACATGTTTGTTTTATCTACATTCTACTTTCTACTGTTTTGTATCTATACTTGTTTCATTCTGCACTATGTGTGACCAATGTTTGATACTTGAGCTCTCTCAGTTTACTCGATTGTTCTGCGATAAGCTGAGCAGTTGTATTAGGACCTTCTTGCATAAAAACCTCGTACCCATCACCTAACAGACCAGTTCTATTAGTCGTAAGTTGCCAGAAAACTCCTCCAGTACATGAACCACCGGTACTTGCACTGTCATAGATAACATCATAGACTTTCTTAAAAAACTTGTTCCGTTTCTCTAAGGTGAAACCAGGATACTTTGAAGATTTTCCAAACTCTGTTATCAGTAAAGGCTTCTTAATGATATTGTCAGAGTCTTCAATATGTGCTCCGATCCATTTGTCCACAAATGTGTCTTGTTCTCCTGTCCTTGAGCTCTGTAATGGTAGCCTGTTGGTACAGAGAGATGATGTTAAAACAGTGACCATGTCAAAAAACAACAAACCACAAAACCATAACTGATGACTTACCAAGAATCAGGGTAGATATGAATAGTAGCGAAATCAATATCGTGAATTTGGTTATTGGAGATGAAATCTGTACCGGTGAAGACCGTACCGACAGGGTTGTAAACCATTCTTTCCGGTTTAGATTCTCCATAAAACCCTTCAAGACCTATTTCCAGTAAATGGTTCGAGTCTATGGACTTAACATAACTAGCCATCTCCTTCACCCAGTTCTGTAGAATAGTAGAACCAGTGGAATCGTTGCAACGAGGCTCGTTGATAAGTTCCCATGAAAAGATAGTTGGGTCATCTTTGTAAGTTCGACCAGTGATTGTGTTTTTCCTCGTCAACACAGTCTGTTTCATGATTTTGTCAAACCGGTCGGTTGAGCAAGATTTAAGTCGGTATAATAATACAAAATTCAGTATCTGAACAATCATAAAGGTAATCAAAATGTTTTGATTTGTACAGTTGTCGAATTGATTTTCATTTAATTGATATAACATTTGACATTTCTCGAATTAACGTGTTAACTATAATCTAAATATTTGCCTTTTAACGTGTCGTGTTACACATGGTGATCTTAATTTATAAAAACTAATACTTATCTAATTGATATATATTACTAACCTTTACGTGGTTCTTGTAGAATTGCTTGACAGCTGAATTTGTATAGAATTCATCCGGTTTATCTAAACCGGCCCATTCCACGTACTTTTTTCTCCCTCCATAATCTTCAAAATTATTCACTAAACTAATCATCAATTTAATTTTAAATCTTCCAGCTTCATAAACAACAAAGTCTAGACCCTGCTGACACAAAATCTTTGAATTAGTACTCACTAAACGCAATTATTTGTTGCTAATCTTTTTAAAATAGGTCAATAAGAAGGTATATACCATCTCGTACCAAATTATGCTTCTAATTGCAAATAATTATGATTTTACAATATTAAACTCTTCCGTCATTTTTGCGATTATCCACTTTATATTATGATCATGACACGACAATTTTAAGAGGAAAAAAACAAAAGAGTTTGAAGTTCTTTTGTCGGAAAGTAATATTTTGAAATTTGAATCTTTCAAATTTAGTTTCAACAATGGTCAGCGAAAGAATAATATACATAACGACCATAACAAACACCAATCAATCTTCATTTTGTAATTCATAATTAATCATAAAAATTAAATAAATACACTAAATATGTTCAAAAATTGCAATGAATCATCATAGATAATAAGGGCTTGTTCTTTCTACAGTCGCGCGACAAGCAACGGTGACGAATAATCTACGTTACTCTGTAAAAGCAAATCTAACATGAATGAGTTGCTGAAGTTAAGTAGCGATTAATAATTAGTTATAATAGTGGTCGCTAAAATAGCGACATCAACAACAAATAATTTTACTCAGTTTTCAACAAACTTACAATCGCTGTGTTGATGTTTCTTTAAAGTGCATATTGTTTTTAACTTATAATTTGTGTATTACCTTGAAAACGTCTTCATTATAGGAACCAGGAGAAATCTGAAGAGGAAGATAATCTCCTTCGTTAAAACCCCAAATCCTAGCAACGTTCATTCCAACGGCGGAGGCTTGACGGAGAGCCGTCGTAACGGTGGCTCTTCCTTTAGAAGCTGTATCAGCTGCAGTAGTCATCATCCAATAAGCGTTGAATCCGTTTAAGTAAACTTGTTCTCCATTCAACACGAACTGCGTGCCGTTTCTTCCGATGAAACCTGCCTTTTCTGTGGCGCAAATGCCGTAGTTTCCGATGAGAAACAGAAGAAGGAAAAAGAAAAATGACAAGATGTTTAACATTGTGAAACTTTTGCCGACTAGGAAAAAAGAATAAAAGAATGATCGACACAATACGAAACTGTTTAAAATTTGTGTGTTTGTGTTTTATATATACATAACATAACAGATGTCTTAGTACCAAAGTATTTGAACAATATCTATTTTTGTCCTTATATATTTAGTTTTTTGTGATAATAAGTATTTTTGTCATCATATTGCCTACGTTTCTTTGAAAATATATGTACACCGAACGAGTTAATATATATGTTTAAATTTTATCAAAATCATTTTTATAACATGTAATTGTATTAAGAAGACCATAATTTTTCAAACTTTTAGAATTTATATTTTAAAATTGGTCTAATTTTCCAATTGGTCAATATAAGTAAAATATTTAGTATATTCTGCGTATTTATAAGATAAACGATTTAACGAAATCAAAAAGGTTGAATAAAGTGATACGAAACGATCACACTAATTATTTGGTATCGAATGTAAGCGTGACACGCGTGTTAAGTGGAGCTGTCATACTTATTAAGCTAGTGAATGTTAAATTATCATTTTAAATTTCTCGTGTCAATGATTCAATTATTTGAGATGGATGATTTAATTTAATTTCTCAACAGAAATAATTATTGCAATAGAGAAACTTCATATGGATTTTGTAATCTTTAAATTGATTGAATAGATATCAAATGCATACTTCTATTTGTGGGCCCTTTATGTTTATTTAGACGTTAGAAAAATATATTCAAAATTGTTTGGTAAACAACTATATACATGTGTGGTTATCAATACCACATATGTTAACTTGGGCCATTTTTGTTCTTTAAGTTTCATTTATCATTATTGGGCCTTTGTTTAAAGCCCGTATATATTGTCATTTGCTATGTTGACAATAGATAATGTAGAGTGTACAACTATGACCAATTTAATCAAATGTCCTCTTTGACGTACCACGGAATTTACGAGTGAGAAGAAGAGGCCTTATCTGTATATTTCAGATAATTTCTGCGCAATTTAAGAACATTTGACATGTGGTTTTATATTGTCAAAGTTATTACAACGATGGTTGACACAAATTATCATTTGTTTTTGTTTTCGAGTTATGCAAGTCATATGTTGTTAGAGAATCAATTAAGTATGTTGTGAGTCTCACTATAAATACTCGCATCGTCTTCTATCAATATCCATCAAACCACTTTTTCCATCGATCGAGTACTTCACCTTCGATTTAAGAACCTAAAATTAACTAATTAAGCCAACACAAGCTAAGAAACTATGATGAGGATTATATCTTGTTCGACACTTGTCATCTTCTTCCTCGCAATGTTTTGCACGAATATGATCATATCAGTTTCATCATCAGGTTGGATGCAAGCTCATGCAACTTTTTATGGTGGAAGTGATGCTTCTGGTACAATGGGTAAGTGTTTTTCTTTGTTTCTAGGGTTTCTTTCTTCTTTCCTAAGTAACACCTCAAAGTTCTGAGTTTTCTCATAAATCATTACTTCTAATTCTCTCAGGCGGTGCGTGTGGTTACGGCAACCTCAACACCGATGGTTACGGAATACACACAGCGGCATTAAGCACTGCTCTGTTCAACGACGGCAAATCTTGTGGTGGTTGTTACCAAATGGTCTGTGATGCAACCAAAGTGCCACAATGGTGTCTTAAAGGCAAATGGATTATAATCACAGCTACTAACTTCTGTCCTCCAAATTACGCTTTACCAAATGATAATAGAGGTTGGTGTAATCCTCCAAGGCCTCATTTCGACATGGCTCAGCCCGCATTTGAGACCATTGCTATATACCGAGCTGGAATTGTCCCAATTTACTATAGAAGGTAAACAAAACCTAAACAATCAAATTCAGTTTGGTTATATAACCGGTCTGTGTGTCCTAACCAAAGGGTTTCTTGTAGGGTCGGATGTAGAAGAAGTGGAGGTATAAGATTCACAATGAACGGTAGAGATTACTTTGAGCTTGTCCTAATCTCAAATGTAGGAGGTGCAGGTGAAATTTCCCAAGTATGGATCCAAGGCTCTAAAGGTTACAAATGGGAGCCAATGTCAAGAAACTGGGGATCTAATTGGCAAAGCCTTACTTACCTAAATGGCCAAAGTCTCTCATTTAAAATCCAAACCAGTGATGGCAAAATCAAGACAGCTTTTGATGTTGTTCCTTCAAATTGGCAGTTTGGTCAGAGCTTCAAGAGCAACTTTAATTTCTAAACCAGTTTTACTATGGACAATGTAAATAAAAAGTCGGTTTCTTTAATGAAATGTTACAGAATTCTAATACAACGTAAATGAAACATCCAAAAGTGTGTTACCCGGTCAAATATGAAGTTTGCGGATACGTTTTTGCATCATCTCCGCATTACACGGTTACGCTCTCTCTTGCGAAATCGTTCCAGCATGATTTGATCAGTTGCAGCTTGCCTGCTTTTCCCTGATTCGGCATTATTACTATTAGTACCACTACTACTACTAGACGGTTTAGCTCCTTCACCATTTGCTTGAGCTCCTCCTCTATCTTTGTATAGCTCAGGATGTTCTGCACGTTTTAAGTATATACTGATCAATACAAAGAATCCACACGCAAAAAAACTAGGCAAAGACAAAAAGATTCATAGAGCAAAACCTCTTCTAAGCTTTTCAGCATAATCTTTCCCCCGTTGGAAATAATCCGCACTATAACTAGATGGAATGCTAAACTCCGATTTTGGCCGACCCATAAGCCTTCTCTCTTGTAGAAGCTTCTTCGCAGCTTCTGTTTCTTCAATGTTCTTCAGCTTGTATCTATAACATCCATCCCAAAAAAAAACAAACTATAAAAATCTTCAAACTACGCAAACATTTATCTCTAATCTATGAATCTATATAATCATACTCGATTGGGAGTTGAACTTCTGCTATTCCGGTAGTCCACTGCGTAGAGCTCTCTTCCGAGCTACGCTTCTTAACCTGAACGTTTTTTGGTACCAAATATCTTAATCCTTGTTACACATAAAAACTAAACAATCGAAGTGTTACAAAACCAACTTACTTTAAGATGATCAGGTATCTTATACAACTCATCTTCCACTCGTTTCAACTCATTCTCAACCTCCTCTGCATCATCCAGATTTTTTCCCCTTTTCTTAGCCAATTCTTGTTCAATGTACTTTACCCTGATGAATCAACACAATCCTTAATGCTTACAAAGATAGCTCACTCTAAATCAATCTATTTTGCTATCTAAAAACTAATACTTAAGGGCAAAATTAGAATATAGATTACTTACATATTGGGATCTTCAATCAAAACAGCAGTCTCTTGAGCAAAAGTATCTTGCAACACAAGCTCCTCTTTCTCTCCTTCAACTTCAGTTTTCTCCACTGATTTCACTTTCCCTAAACTATTTTGCATCGTCAATACTGGAATCCCTAATTTTCTCTCTCTCTGCTTCTGCAAAAACTTCACTTCCTCCAACGCCAATCTGCAATTTAACCCCATTGATCAAAATGGATTCTTTTGAACCACCCATCAAATTAATTTAAGAAATCCATACGAGAAAACGAGGATCAATAGAGAAAAACCCTAAAGTTTTATATTTCTGAACTGACCTTCGCTTCTCTTCTTCGTCTAAAGCTGCAGCTTTATTTGATTCATCTTCTACATCCTCCTCGAAATTACGCTTCCTGAAATTTCGCTTTGGAGGCATCGTAGAAACTATCAGCTTGTTCAATTTCTTCTTCCAAAGAGCTAACGGAATTTGAGATATTTCTCTCCGACTAACTTTATGCTTTTAGATTTGAGATTTTTCTTTTCTCCGACTACAAACAAAACGCGCGTCGTTTTGAATGTTGGCTTTACTTGATAGCCCATTATACATTTTAGGCCCACTTTATTTTTTTATGGTCCAACAATCTAATTTATATTTGATCTGTGGTATTTAGCTAACTCAAAGATTGATAATCACATAACATATTTGTCAATAAAATATTTATTTAGAAGTAATCATGATTATCATTACATGAGCCCATAATTTGAATTTTACTAAGCGCTATTCATGCAGCAAAGTATGTGTATTTATTTGCTGAATCTATTTACTGTATTTATTTTTATTCTTGATTGTTTGTTTATGCGTAAACAATATGTCTAACATCTAATCAATTAATCGAAAACTACGCAGGAAGTAATAAAAGACTAGATTTTAAATTTATTACATATTTTAATCTTATTAATCAACAATTTAGTGTTACAATTTTGTAAAACACATTGATAAAAAGAATACTCAAATTCTAAAAAATTTAATGTGTATAATTAAAACTGTGTTATTTTAACTAAAAAATTAAACTAAAAGTTTAATAACTAAAAATTATATAATATAAATATATTAGACGGAAATCAATTAAATAATAATCGGACTAGGTGAGAATTATTCAAAGTATGCGAAGATTAATTAAAAATCTGATTTTAACAATTTTCTAGGCATTATTGGACTCCATTGATCACCTTTGAGCACCTACGCAAAGGATTAATCGAGCAGACAAATTTTTGAACGAGCCCAATAAGACAATATGGATTCAACTATCCGATTATTTATTTATCGTATGATCATTTATAATGTGGAAACATTTAACAATATACATCACATTAGTAAGATAATACAATTTTTTTTAGTGACCATAATCGTTGAAGTCTATTATCATTTTAGTTAATTTTTAGTCGAAAGCCTTTCCTTAATTTTATCAATCATCTTAGTTCCAACTTGAAAAGTCTTCGTCAATACATCTTCCGGCAAAGGAGGCTCCGCCGCAAAAAGCACCTTAGAAATAGAAACCGTTCCTGGCAACTGACTATTAAACGCCGACAAAACCGACGCCGGAGAATTCCCTCTATTCGTCTGAAAATGCACAAGTCCTCTTGGAAAAACGAAAACTTCACCAACTTTGATGGTTTTTGAGAATAACTTATTTGTTGTCGTGATAAACCCAACTTCGAGTTCTCCTTCGAGCATGTAAACGATTTCTGTAGCGCGTGGATGAGTATGTGGTGGGTTTAAACCATGTGGTGCGTAGTCTATACGTGCTAAGGAGACAGAGAGAGTGTTGAGTCCAGGGATCTTCTCCACGTTGGCTCCTGTCACGGCTGAGCCTGTCAAAGAGCTTATGACGGCGGGTTTGGAGATTCCGTCGAAGAAGAAGTCGGAAGCAGTTATGTTCGACATTTCTTTGCATGGAAACCCATTCAGTTTGGTTCCTGTACGATAAAAGTCATAACAGATTTGTAATTGTAATATTTCAACAAAATCTTTAGTTCCAAAATGAATAAAATGGTAATTAAACGATTTTTTTTGTCGATAATTAGATTGATAAGGTCTGATGTATAGTTAAACTCTTCAAATGGGACAAACACGACTATATGGACTCAATTTTGGATGAGAAAACATTAGAGATAAAATAATACTTGATCAAATACATATTCCAGTAATTATAAGATTTGGAAACAATAAATTAGAATTTTGAAGAAACGACCATTTGTACCATGATTTACATCGGCAACGCAGAGATCTTGAAGAGCATCGGGATCGTATGCACGAGCTGAAATGATAATGCAAGAGAACACTATGAAAACAGAAAATCTTGAATTTATCATGGTTTTAGATTAAATATTTGGGTGAAGATATAAATCTGATCAACTTGAAGTTTTTGGTAGTTATATATATAGACGACTTTGATATCGACAAGTCATTAGCTTGATATAAAATCCAAGATTTCACTTATCTTGACCAAACTAAGACATGTACGTCAAAGCTAATTTGTAGGTAGAAACATACGTTTGATCAGACATTGTTTTTAAACAATAATTATCAAAAGAATATATATATATATATATATTTTTTTTTAAAATATATGAATTATGTTTGGATTGTTCTGAAGGCTATATTTTGTACGTGTTTGCAAGATAAAATATCTAGAACAATATACACGAAAACGCAAACACGTACGCAAATAAAAATCATCAATGTGTAAGCAAGTGATTAATAATTTTCCGAGTCAAGTTTCATCGTTTCTTATACACTACTCAAGTTAAAGTGTACTCTTAGATGAGAATATATACAAATTAAAACAGAAAATTCAATGTCTCTATATATATTTTACAAATCATATTCTATGTGAAGAAAAATTCAGAAAACTTTAATAATAAGGATTCATTGCCATTGTTGACATTACCTGTAATTACAACATTAACTTTAATTACAACTTAGTTTCTGAATATAATTAGTCTTTTAACATTTAAATGCATTATATAGATCTAGAGACACTATAAAAGCTAGTTTAATTTATATATATCATAATTAAACAAATATATACAGTTATATACTATCTCATAAGTTAGCGAGTCAGATCAAATAACAATTAGGAACAATTAATATCAACCGACTAATTAAGTGAATAAGAATAAAACCCAGAGCATGCAAGAATTTTGTCTCTTGTTGGATAAGCTTCAACATTCAACTTTATCTTAATGTCCACAAGTTGGTTTGGATAAAATAGATTTAAGATAAGTGTATTAAAGTCAATTAGAAATAGCTAATCCTAATTAACTAAGGAATGGAAATAGGGTTAACAAAGTTGTGAACACTATAAATATGTTAGTCGAGTTATGACAACATATTATAATGTGAACTAAAAGAGTTTTAAATTGTTTAGTTTTTAGTTATTTTTCCAAACAAATTAATAAGAGAATGTTATTCTTATTATTAAAACTAAGGGTTTACAAAACTTTAAAACATATTCTAGCCACTATAGCAGGCTTTACATTTCCAATCCACTCCTGAAAACTATTGTAGAGGTCTTTTCCCCACCAAGAAAACAATATACCAGATTTGATTGTTTTGGGATTGCGTATAACAGACACAACCAGTTAAATATTTTGAGATTTTGTGAGGAAGTTAATGCGCAACAATGTTTGGAAATCTATAAAATACACTTTCGTGCTTGGAGGACGATTCCTGCTTAGGAGACTGTGGATTGGAAGGTTTTGGAGACGATGATGAAGATGAATTCGAAGATGCATATGAATAGGGAGACGGAGATGAAGTGGAAGTACCGTCACAACTGGAGATCCATACCACTGCAAGGAATGGTGACTTTCAACATCATGTGTTCTAGATTTTGACACTTTGAACTAAAAAAAAAAAGTGACAATTCATTTAGTAGATTTTTTTTACTAAAATTAGATTACTTTTTTCTGTAGTTGAAGAAAACTTTTTATTTATCAAACTCATTTCGAATATATAATATTACATTTACATATATTTATGAGCTTTTGTATTTTTTATTTTATACAAAATATTTACATCATGAAATATAATTTATCTAATCATGTTATTTAGGACGTGTAATCTTATATGTTACAACAAACTAAAATGTATTAATCTATAATTATTTAAACGGAAACATAAATATAGTCTATAAACAAGCATAAGTTTAGAAGAAAATATATCTCGAAATAAATAAAATTCATATAAAAACTAATCATATATTATTACATAATTTTTATGTTTTTACACTTTGAATAATAAACCATTTATCTAATAGTTAAACCAAATTAAATATACGCTACTATAAAATTAGTAAATTTTAAAAATTATTTAGGGGGTTTATTGGAGGGTAGATTTTAATGGATTTAGAAATCTTTGTGGATTTCTAAATCTATAGGATTTTAAAATCAAATAAAGTGGATTTGTAAATCCAATAGACTAGATTTCAATGTTTGAATTACACATGATTTAATTATGAATTTCAAAATCAATGGTTGAATAACATATGAATTTTAAAATCATGGATTGAATAACACATGATTTGTAAATCCATTAAAATCCATAAAAATCTATTAAAATCCACTCTCCAATCCAATAAACCCCCTTAAGACCATATTACTTTTTCAAATCAAATATCATATTATTTGTGTACAAGTATCAAATATATTGGTTTATAAACATTATCTACGCAGCTGCGCATGTGCAAAAGTTGTACTATATCATGATAAGACTTATATGGAATGCAATGTCATTTCTAAATTGTCTTCAAATATTTGTTATTTCTATCTTGATAATTTTTATCAAACTCTCAAACATTTTCATAAGTTGTAGAAAATATAGTTAAGCTTATAAATAGTTCCGGATGATTTGATTCTGGATTTTGATGATAATCTTTTAGAACTTGATAATGGTGGTTTGGCTCCTCTGATTGGTGCTCAGGTTAGTGCTCCTGGTGGTGGAGCTCAAGTTGTTGCTCTTGATGGAGATCAACTTCGTCGATCAACCAGAATTTGTAAATCGTCTCTAAAACTTAAAAATTGTTTGAGGGTCAAGAGTGAGAAAAGAGTTGTGAGCAATTTGATATTTTTTTTCTCTTTTTTTTATCGGAAAATATTTTATTATGTGATTGAAAAACAAATTCAATGAGTAGTTTTAGATTACTCAATCATTTTTAGTTTTGGATTACTTTTACAAAATGTCATTTTATGTTTTTTGTATACAAAGAGTGTCATTAGAATATCAATGTAACTTTTTACAAAATTTTCATTTTTTAACCTCCAATCAAATTTATTCATTTGATATTCAATAAATCATTACACTTAATTAGAATGACACTTTTTTAAAAACGGAGAGAATACTATTTATAATATTAGTTTATTTTTCTATCAAATTTTTTCTCTTTACTAAAATATGCTTCTCTAACATTAGTATCATGTTATTTTAAATAAAGTTAAAAATTTGTAAATCAAAAGTTTACAATACACATTATATTAGTTTACCCACAGTTTTACACTAATATCTTTGTCCACCAAAACTATTTCAATTGATTTTGAATGATCTCCACAGTTTTATGATTTTCACTCTTATTTTGTAGTAATCTAAATTGTGTTGTTAACGCGTAAACTTTTTGTCGAATATCACTCATCTAATAATATATTTGTGATTAAAAAGACATCAATATGAAAAAAAAAAACGATTATTTTGTCCCGTGAATTTTATCTGCAACGTGATAATGTAAGATAACATGATAAAAATACAAATTCTTGAATTTATCATATTAATGATTTGATATAAAACAAATTTTGATATATTTTATGAGAAAAGAAATTTAAAGTTTTTGGTATTTATAATATCAGAAATAAACCAGTTTTATCAACGATTCATTAGCTTGACAAAGAATCCAAGATTTCACATATCTTGACCAAACTAAAGACATGTACTTCATTGTTAATTTGTAGATAGAAAGATGCTTTTGATCAGACATTGTTTTTCACTACAGCAAAGTCTTATTAAAATAATAATATTATCAAAAAAAATATCTAGAACAATATACACGAAATTTTCAATGTGTAAGCAAGTGATTAATGATTTTCGGAGTCAAGTTACTTCGTTTCTTATACACTACTCAAGTTAAAGTCTATTCTTAGATCGATAAAAATATATAAATTTTATTATATATAAACTTTAAAAATAGAAAATTAAATATCAAATTATCAACAGTGATGTCTCAATACATATTTTACAAAGCATAAATTTTTTTCCTAAAAAAAAAACAAAACTTTACACAACTTCGAACTTATCGAAATTTTATAAATTTACAAAACCACCCAAAAAGGAAAATCATTACATGCCACAAATGCGTCAAACAAACTGTCATATTTTGGAGCATTTCACATAAACTTTTCTCGAGTTACTTACAAATCATAATCTAGAAAAATTCAGAAAATTTGAATAATAAGGAATTAAACCGCAAAGACATTGAGGAGATGATGCTGTTGAAATAAATGGAGACTGACCAGAAGCTTGTGGGATTAATGAAAGATTAGTAAACGGTGGTAATGGCCAATTTAACGTTGGAATTAACGGTGACGATGTTGTTTGATTCGTCAGATTTTGGCCGTAAGTGAGAGCCATCGCCGTCAACAGATGGTATATTCCAAAATCTAACGTCGGAGGAGGAAAATAAGGATTCATTGCCATTGTTGACATTACCTGTGTATTATTACAACATTAACTTTGATTAGAACTTAGTTTCTGAATATAACACTCGTATACATTTTTTAAGTCGTATAGATTAATTATTTTAAACGTCTAGTCATTTAATTGACAAGCTAAAACATACAACTGACCGTATAGTAATTTATCTACCTTATAAACCCTTTTTTCGAGTCATTAAACACACAAAAGTTGGCTATGTTTGTATTTTATTATATATAGAGATAATTAAGCACATCATATATCAAATAACAATTAATATCAACCACTTATTAATTCAACAAGAATAACGCTCGTGATAGAAATTCTAAATTAATTTTAAGCTTTAACATCCTTACATTAGTTGTCCTGACCTAAAACACATAAAACATGTGTTTTAGCGGCCAAAATATATAAACACTTTTAGGATATCAATTTTAAAGTTTTATTCTAGGATAGTAGTAGCATATTGCTATTTTACTTTGTTCGAATCCCTCAAATTCTTGTCTCATTTTATAAATTTTTTTTTGCTTTAGGTATAAAAAATGTTTGGACCTGCCTCGATCCATATATATATATATATATATATATATATATTTACAATATAAACAAACCAACATACATAAAATAGTAAATTTGAGATCTTATTTCGGTTCGATACGTCCACTTACGAGACTAACTAGCTAATTGAATACCAGCTGTCTCTTATATTAGTATTATATAATAGTTGATAGAATATAAAATAATAAAAAGAGAGAATAGTGAATAAAATTAAAGTCTAGACCTGAAGTTGGAGTTTAAGGTTCCTCATAGACTCAATGGCCTTGTCTAGAACCGAAACCGTGTCCGTCTGTAAAAAACCACCACTGGTTATAATTTAAAATCCCAAACTTATGGTAAGATTCCTTAAATATGTATATAACAAATAAATACGAACCTTGTGACAATTAGGTAAAAGTTGCTGTAGCGTACGCATCTTAGTACTCATCTCGTCTCTTCTTCTTCTCTTAGAACTTTTTTGTGTCACTGAAGGAACTTCTCTCGTAAATTCATCTGATTCCTCCTAAACAGAGAACACTTCAGCTTTAAAAATGATCAAAATTAATATAAAATACTTATAATATATATGACTTACATCACTTGAGATCTCTATACGAGGCCTTTTTGGTTTCTTATGTTTAATTCTCAAATAGGAACGATTATCTGAACCATCCGAATCATCATGATTACCAGTTTCAGAATGTTCATCAGGAACAACAACTAATAGATCTTTCTTCGAATCATCTTCTTCTTTATGAATCTGTGGAACAATTTGAAGATCAAAATCTGTTTTATCATGATCAAAATTGTCGTAGCTCCATCTAAAGCCATTGATTAGATGATCTTCATCAACTTTTCCTTTTTCTGATGTACCAACTTCGTTTCTCCTTCTCAGTTCCATGAAATATTGATCATTCAACCTGCAAAAATAGTAAATAGGGTTTACGAGATTAATCGCCAACAAAAAGATGAATTTAAAGAATTATAGAAAAACTTTAAATCATAAACTCAAAGTTAAGTTAATATTAATACGTACATGTTTGAGTAAAGAGATTAACACTGGAGATTGATGAATGATTCGAGAAATTTGTCTTGGAGAAGTTTAGATCTGTCTGAGTTCGAAAATGGAATCTCATTCGCTTTATGATACTTAACGTACGAAGACAGATTGTATAGTCATCAGCTCCAATAGTGACCCACTTATCTTTTGCCACGTTCTGTTCTATGAATGGTTATTTTATTTTCAATTAAATGTTCTTAATTTTTCTGTACACCAAGTGACCATTAAATTACTTCACCAAAAAAATAAAAAGTGACCATTAAATTAAATAAAACAGAAAAATAAACCACGGACTACTCAAATGTTTTGAAGATAATGCCTAATTCCGAAGACTGGTATGTTTTTTCCTCTTATCTGGAAGACTTTTCGAAGTTGAAATGTTTGTTTTCATGTTTCATTCTTCATATTATTTCTCGTTTTCTAAATCATAAAGTTGGGTTCCTTAGAGGATAAGCTTATGTTTTTAGATTCTTTGTATTTTTGAGGTTCCACTTCTCTTTGTAATAAAATTTTAAGTTTACAAAAAAAAAAAACACAAAAATATATATTGTTATCATTACGATTAGAGGGTAGTAACAATTTTTTCAATAAATTGTAAACCTTTATAAATTAAATGGAAAAATGTATCGAATATGATTCTATTTTCATTACTATGTTTTAAATTTTCTGTTCATAATTTTCCAAAAACTACATTTATATACGTATGTATTAATATTAGACTTATAAATAAATAAACTCCACGCATGCAAGTATGTAACAAGATAGGAACATGCATGTACATACATAATTATATCGATTTTATCATTTTAATGTAATATTGATCAATCAATTACTATTCGGACTCGTAAATTTTTTTGAGGATATATATGTCGGTTGGGTTTTTTTATACTATGTATTTATCATTATGTATCAAGGAAAATGAATATATTAACACACAACACACACATATATATATATATATATAATATGACCATTTTGAAATATATTTCTCCACCAAGAACTGTAATGTATAACTATAACAGGTAGGACCATTTTTATCATTATCCTTTATCCTTGAATTTTCGACGTTATTTTCTTATCTTTATATTAAATGATAAAATATCGGATGTCCAATCGTCTCTAAATATATGAGGATCAAAAAGAGATCGTCGACTCTGAAGATCCAAAGAGACCACAACAATTTCGATGAAATCGATAAAGAATATATATGCTCAAGTTTCACAACCATAAGAATATATATTAAAATTCAATGTTATGAAGAGGTACTTCACGATATGATTCAAAATCATAATTCTGTTCTCTGTTTTATGTATACAATAAGATTCGATTATATATTCGAGTTGAGAATACATTCGATGACTATATATGGGTTCCTGAAAAAACAATCATCTAGGGTTTTATTAATCTAGAAATCCCACGTGGGTTATGGGCCCTAAAGTTATTTGTTTTCTGTAACCCCACGACACATTTATTGGAATTTTTTAGAGTCACGTCTCCATCATCCATTCACATAGCAGCTGCGATGGTCCACATTATTTCCATGATTATAGACTATTAAACTCCAATAATTACAACAAAACCTGTCATTTATAAGCTATATATCAACAAAAGAAAAAGAACACAAGATTCAAAGTTTAGTTTCGAGTAATCTTTTAAATTATTAGAAATATATATAACTTGCTTAAAGACTGTTTATATAATTTATTTTCTAATGTACTAATCGCATAAAAGTCATCAAAATAATGAAAGTCTCAGACGATGGGACAGTTTTCTAATCATATATGGAAGATTTTAAAAGATGTAAAGTCAATTCTCGAGTTTTTCGTTTAATTTTATTCTTCGTGTGTTAAATTTTAGAATGGATTCCTTTGTTCAATGTAATTAGGACTCTAGCTCGAAACTATTCTTATGTAGATTTGAATTTTTTTTTTTTGCCGATAGTTAAATCGACAAAATCTGATATATTCTTAAATCATATTTTAAGTTCCTAATTGTAATAAGAAATTATTTAATCTCTAATGTCATTATTAGTAGATTAATGCATGCTGAAAAAAGTTGTTTTTTTTTTTTTTTTGGCTTGATTACTAATGAGAATTAATTTTTTATTTCTGTGTGCTGTAGGTAGAGTTGAATAGAATGGGCCTGAAAATCCTAAAAGAGAGGAAGAGAAAGCGTGTCGTTCACGTGATCCCTCGTGATGTACATGCTTCTATGTCTGATGACACTGATCAGTACTTTCCCTTTTTTTTGTTGGTGTCTTAGCCATCGACGAAGCAAAACCACAGCCACTCCATGTTTCCATTGAGTAAACGACAACGACCTCTCGGAATTTGGGTTTCAATCTACTTTCATCTACAGGTCTAATAACTAATAATTGAAAAAAAAATTAGCATTATTGATTGTACTTATCGTTCCTATCCTTTTTGTTTGAACTATTGTCTACATTATGATGTTTATATACAGGGTGTTTGGTCATTCTATCCGACAATTTTCATATACCCGAAATGAATCCGATCCAAAAATTGGAAATATTTGAATAAGTCCTAAATCAATGAAACTGAAATCCCGAAAAAACTCGATCCGAAAATGGCTCTATTGACGAAAAATTATCTTGATCATTTGGTTGTTTTTGATGCTATGTATGTTAGTTCGTGTGAAATTAGATGTTTAACTTTATTTTTGTGTGCAATTAAGAAGATTGTCAAATTTCGGGTGTTTCTGATACTATCAGTGATAGTTTGGGTGGAATTAGAGTTGTAATTATAATTTTGTGTGCAGTTAAAAAATATCTCAATATTTAGGTATATTTATAGTTATATGAAAGTTCTCAGGTGGAATTAGACCGATCACCCTTTATATATAGACAGAATGATTAACTCTTTGGGTACACTGATATTTTTTGAGAAAAAAAAATATATTTAATTAATAATTATTATAAGTAACATATGACAAAAACACACACAAACAAATAGATGACTCCAAAAGACATTTGTGTGTATCAAATTTTATGCTGAAAAATCACTACCGAAAAAGAACAAATTATTATTTACTCTGAGTTCTTAGGTCTTCCCATATGGGCTATAATGTTATGTAATTAACCCAAACATGGATCTATTTTAGGCCCATTAGGCAGTCTGTATTCTTTGAAAGCCTCTTATTTGCTCAGAAGGTTGTGTTGTATGAGATTTGTATCTCCATGGAATCATCTCTTCCCCGTCCTAAGAGGACGCAAACATTTCTCAAGTCATTCTCAAAGCTAAGTCCTCAATTACGTGCTTACAAATCTGTTAAGCTCTGTTTTACGGTGGATGGATCGTCGGATCTTCTAGAGTCGAATGCGGAAGTAGAACCGTGATGCTGCACTCAATGTGATCGTTACTAGACCAAGGGCCATGTAGGAGGCAATATTATTACACGTAAAGGTCTCAATAGTTTTCAGCCATCTGATCCTATGCTTTCAATGGTGGTTCTGTTCTTAATCCGCTTACTTTTCTTCCTTCCCGTCTTTTCGAATTCTTGTCATAGTTCATTTGTAATATTACAATTCAATGTTCTTCATGAAGCGTCGTATGTGGCAATACATTGAATTTTGAAAGAAAATTTAGTAGATTAATGATGCTATCTGGCAGATAATATATAGTAAAAGTTAGTCGCCAAGTCTCCAACTGTGTTTGGTTTATAGAACCAATTGATGTTAGGTTCTCCTCCAATCTCTGCAATAAGATGCTGGCATGTGAATCTGTTTGTCTTTTGTCTCTACTCTCTGTCATTGTTTAATATCTTCTACAAACTAATGCAGGAGCAACATTCAGTTCATATCTGAAGTCTCTTCACAGTAAGAAGGTGACTTAGTGGAAACAGAGGATCCTGACTTGAGGAAGATTCTGAATTGTTAGTACAAGTGGAAGATACTGATCCACTTGTACTTAGACTAAGGAGTATGGTCTCAAGCCTTTCTTCAGTTTCTAATAGGTCACACTGATTTTGGTAGTCACAACAAAAAGCTTCTCTTTCGTCATGATGGGATATTTTTTGGGTGGCAATTTGTTGGTGTAGCATTGGGTCGGTGCTAACGAGATCCCAACAGAAGTCAATAATTTCATGTCAAAGTAATAAAAAGAGACTAATATGATACTAATGTTGCAGTTTGACATTAAAAATTGTAAAGATTGTTTATAAAACAAGGTTTGTGAAAGTTCCATTGATATTCTGATGAGTATTACTACAATATGTGGCGGAAAAGAGCAAATATTACATAAAACCCAAGAAAGTAGAGAAAATAGTGATTAAGTCTAGTACAAGTCGATCATAACTCTTGAATCTTGAGGATCTTCATGAAGATGTGAGATGTTAAAACTCTCTGGTCTTGTCGGTCTTGGAGATTTCTGTTGCGTATAATGTGAAGAAGAAGAAGATGGTAATGATGTGAGAAGCCTGGAGGAAGAAGGGAATTCAGGGTTTGTAGGATGAAGTATCTCCGTGAGTAGAAGAACAATTGACGCCATTGAATTGAAATTGATGATGATCAGCTTAGAAGTAGAAGAAGCTTTTGTGTTTTTGTTTGATTTAGGGTTATCATTGTATTCCTTTATATATATAGAGAGCGAGTGAGAAAAAAGTGGGCCGTGGTTTTGTAGATCTGTCTATTCCAAAATCCAGTGGTCCTTTTGCAAGTGGTTTTGTCGGACTTTTGGATCTCATTTATATCTCGCCTTGAATCTAGTTGTACCACCTAGCTTCTCATTTTTTTAATCAATATTGGACTACAAGCTTATTAGCCACGTTTTTACATAATACACGCGATAAAATTTAATTCTAAAATATACAAATACATCTTTGTTAAATGGGAATTTGTCTTAAACCACCTATCTAGTACTTATTTGTTAAATGGGAATTTGTCTTAAACCACACCAATTTTTTCGAAATTTAAGGCCACATATTGTTGCAAATTATTTAGTTTACTTAGTTAAGTTCATTCTAATTTATACTACTTTACAAGAAGTCTAAGTATATTAGTTGATTATCATTTAGGTTAATAATATTTTGGAAGGTTGATAATATAAAACATACCTATTACTCAATTTTTTTTTATCATACTAAATATCATACATTATAAAATTACAATTTACCCTAAACCTCCAATAAACTGAGCAGGGCACTGCGCCTACCACTAGACTAAAAATCATATGCACCTCATTTTTGAATTTTTAACATTATTATTATAAAAAGTTTATTTATTTCTAATTTTAAAAAATATTATTCTGAATTTGAGATATAATTTCGAAAATAAATATCTATTTTTTAATTTTATTCTTTACTTTTTTTAGAAAAATATAATTTTGGAAACAGTTGCGAAATATGCATTTATGAAAACTAATTAAATATTATAAAGTGTAGCCAACATTGTTGGTTGAGAAGAAAATTACACGTTTAAGATAATTTTATTGGTAGTCCAAAACATCAAAAATACCATGGGAATTCAATTAATTTATTAGGTAGTAGTTGACATAAAAAAACCATCAAAATCACATTAAATTTTCAAAGACGACCCATAGAAAAATTAAAATACATGGCTTCAGGTTTGTGCAAATGCGTAAACAACATAAATGTTGACTTTACTTTATTTGTAGTACCATACTGGATCAATCAAATTATAATTTAAGCAAAGGGCCTTTGGTTTTCACAATCCAAATTTGGGCCAGTTTCTATATTAAAAAGCCCAGCGTATCTTTGATAAAACCCGATCCGGTCATTGACCCGCCCGTCTCCAGGAATTCCACACTCTAAACCGCCGTTAATTATGTTTGTGGTTAAACCAAAACCAACAGTACGGTTAACAGCCAAATCCGCCTCAGTTGGTCGGTATTTCCCGATCATGACGTCGTGGCACGACGGTTTGGGACTCTGCTCCGTCATCCAAAACCAAAGTGCTGTTTGGAAAGCTATCAATGAATTATTCGCCACAATTTCTGGATTCCTTAAACCGTCGAATCCTAAGGCTTGACCGGCCGGTCCGTAATTATAGTTCCTTTAAAATCCATAAAGAAAACAAAAAACTTAGAAACAAATTACTTATAAATTTAACAGCTAAAAAATATGGCCACAGTTAGTTGTGAAACAATCATAGATCAATAGCAGCTACGAAAAAAGTGAAATTTGTTTTTCAAATAGCTATGAAAAATCAAACAATCACAGTATAGTTATGATTTTTCTAGCCACAACAGTATAGGTACAAACCACGGAAAATATTTTTAGCTATACAATTGTAATTAGAAAATTTGTAATTACAATCATATGACTATTTAGTGATTGTTCGTAACTATTTGATCATTTAATCAATTTTTGTAGCTAAAATCTAGCCATAACGATTGTTAGATTAGATCGCCGCTATGAAATATTGTATGGACCATATATAGTACTAAAAATGAGCATACCAGGAGAGTTGAATTGGACCTCGTCCGTGATAAGTCTTGTTAGGGAAACAAGGCCATTGAGTATTAGAAGAATCACAATAGTTGCTTTGTGGACTTATTTCTTCTTTAAAACACAATCCCCAAGCATACGGTCCATCCGGAGCCGTAGCCCATCCTCCTGTCGTCTCATGTGAAATCTGAGCCAAAAACGCAGCCACTTCACGTCTCCGCGTCTCGGGGCTCCCTACACCCGCAAATCTCGGAAACCGCCTCGTCGCCTTCACAAAAGATTCGTAAGTGTAGAAACCATTTGCAGGACAAGCAGTGTTGTCCTTGTGAATGAATATCGAGTCGTAGAGAGTTCTAGGCACCAAACTCTCGATTCCTGTGGCTTCAGTTTGGCCAAAAGATAGTATCGTAGAGATCGAGAGAAGGAAGCATAAGAGAAGAGAAGAGTAATGAGCCATGTTTAGAGCGATCTTGGTGTAAGAAGATGAGTTTGTGGTGTTTGTTATATAATGTGTAAAATGGTCAACTCGTTGACTTTTGACCTTCTTCTATTTTCTTTGGTGTGAAGGTTTATGCATGTTTTCACGTGTTTCATACTATAAATTATGCTTCTTTCACGTCAAGTGCTGGATTTTTTGGTATCAATTTTTCATATATACGCATTACATGAAACATTTTAAAACTCAAACACAGGTTTATATGAAACTAAAACATTTTAATTCTTGTCAATATAATCATTGAGTGATATAGATAGTTTTTGTTTTACATTTTAGTGTGAAAACGATTAGAAACATTGTGAATGACGATCTATTATTCGGTCAACGTTGTTGTATTACAGAATAAGTTTAATTTTAATTTTCTATTCCTCGAAGACCCATTCTTCATTCGGAAAGTCTCATTTTTTTCTGGATGGATGAATTTTTCAAAGACTGATTTGTTTTTTTTGTTTTGTTTTTTTTTTTTTTTTTCTCGTTAGGCGGCTATTAATTAATTGATAAACATAAAATACATCTTCTAATACGTTATTTTGTTAACAGAAAAAATGTTCAAGTCAATTAAACTAGTTACTTTTTTTTGATGTAAAGCAGAGATCATTCTCCGTTTTAAGTGAACTACACGCCGGTTTTATGTTATGTAAACTACACGCCGTTTTTAATTATCTTGAACTACGTTATGTTTTGTCCTTAAACCCTACCTCCTCCTTCTCGCCGTCATCGAAGAAAAGAGAGATTATGATCGGTTCTTAACTGCAAACGAAAAATGAATTTCCGTAATTTGATAGCTTCTGGTTCTCGCATCCGTAATAGATTCTGTACAACGCTCTCTGCTTCAGCGAAGGTGAATGGTGTCGAATCCTCTGTTTCTGCTTCGACAGCTGCGAATGGCGTCGAACCTTCTGTTTCTGCTCCGACGCCGACCTCAAGGCAGCGAGAGTTGTACAAAAAACTATCGAAACTTAGTATAACAGGAAGAACAGTATCAGAAACGTTAAATCAGTTCATCATGGAAGGTACCACAGTAAGAAAGGACGATCTCTTTCGTTGCGTTAAAGACCTTCGCAGATTCCGTCGACATCAACACGCTCTTGAGGTTTGTAATCTGATTCTGATCTATTTTTTGATTTTGGACTCTGAAATTGAAGATTCCAACATCTATGGAACATTAGTTTAGTTTTAGAGTTTAATTGGAGTTGTGCTTGTTATTGGATGATATTTCAGATCTTCGATTGGATGGAGAAGAGGAAAATGACATTATCTGTCACAGATCATGCAGTTCGTTTGGATCTAATTGCAAAGACTAAAGGCTTAAAAGCAGCTGAAGAATACTTAGACAGCTTAGATCCTTCTGAAAAGAATCATCAATCGACTTATGGGGCGCTCATGAACTGTTACTGTGTGGAACTTAATGAAGAGAAAGCAAAGGCTCATTTTGAGAAAATGGATGAGCTCAAATTTGTCAACAATTCGTTACCGTATAATAACATGATGTCTATGTACATGCGGTTGGGTCAACCTGAGAAGATACCTTTGTTGGTTGATGCGATGAAGCAGAGAGGTATATCTCCTTCTGAGATTACTTACTCTATATGGATGCAGAGCTGTGGAAGTTTAAATGACTTGGATGGATTAGAGAAGATTATAGAAGAAATGGGAAAAGACAGTGGAGCGAAAACCACTTGGAATACTTTCGCTAACCTGGCTGCAATCTACACTAAAGCTGGTCTTTACGAGAAAGCGGAATCTGCGCTTAAATCTATGGAGGAGAAGATGAATCCTAACAACCGTGACTCACACCATTTTCTCATTAGTTTGTATGCTGGAATTTCAAAACCTTCTGAGGTTTATAGAGTTTGGGAATCACTGAAGAAGGCCCGTCCTGAGGTCAACAACTTGAGTTATCTTGTTATGTTACAATC
Source organism: Lepidium africanum (assembly GCA_900406405.1). Lineage (NCBI taxonomy): Eukaryota > Viridiplantae > Streptophyta > Magnoliopsida > Brassicales > Brassicaceae > Lepidium > Lepidium africanum. The sequence goes on along the minus strand of OVAX01000082.1, from coordinate 96,282 downwards.
ACTTAGTAGACTTGACGACATAGATGGCATGAAGAAGGTTTTCTCAGAGTGGGAATCAAAATGCTGGGCTTACGATATGAGGCTGGCTAATATCGGGATCAACACGTATCTAAAAGGGAATATGTATGAGGAAGCAGAGAAGATTCTTGAGAATGCCATGAAAAGGTGTAAAGGACCTTTTTCCAAAGCGAGGCAGCTTCTGATTATCCATCTGTTGGAGAATGATAAAGCCGATTTGGCTATGAAGCATTTGGAAGCAGCGGTTTCTGATTCTGCAGAAAAGAAAGACGAATGGAGCTGGAGTGAAGAGCTAGTGAGATTGTTTTTTCTTCACTTTGAGAAAGCTAAAGATGTTCATGGAGCAGAAGATTTCTCTAGGATTTTGTCAAATTGGAAACCTCTTAATTCTGAAAGTTTTACCTTTCTTATAAAGACTTATGCAGCAGCAGAGAAAACTTGTCCTGATATGCGAGAGAGATTGTCTAGACACCAAATCGAAGTCAGTGAAGAGATTGAAGATTTGCTTGAAACAGTATGTCCTTAATTATATATTTGCAGTCATTGGTAACGTTAGAGTTCAAGCTTATCTTGTTTCTGTTAACAATGTATGAGTTACATATGAGAATATCTCATCAAAAGACTTTGACACTGTTCCAAATTAATCAATTTTCAATGAAATTGTCAACTAATAAAACTTGTCTATTTAATCCAAATCCAATAACCGGCTATTGCTAAATTAAAAAGGTATTTGCCCATGTTATTTGTTAGTGACTTAGTAGCTACCAACGAAGTCAAGAAAAAGTTTTTGTTTTTTATTCAATTTAATCTACAAGAGATAACTAGACAAAACAGATTTTCGTTAAATATAGCTCTAAAAGGGAAAAAATCACAGATGTAATATCTACAATTAGATAGATCTATAGTTTCTTTAAACTACTTATTTCATTTCTAAATATATATCTTCACAATTGGAAACAGAATACATTAAGAATCAGGATGTTATCTCATATTATCCAAATTTTGACACCTAAAAAGGTAAAGCAAATCTGATTTTTAAAAATATATAAAAACAGGAAAAGAGACAAAAGAACAATCGGCTTTAGATTCTAACAAGCTGGCACGTCTGTATCAAGTCGCAACGTTCTGTTTTAGCTTCTTTCTTTTGTCAAAATCCGTTCGGCGACATAACATTACAAAAAAAATCATTCCTTTACCCTTTGAGTGTTTATATACACACACAAAACCCAAACCAGAGAAGAACAACCCTCAAGAGCCCTGCTTTTAGGTGAGTACTCACTCCTGTTTTTGCATTCGCAAATTCTTCCTTAACGCGTTTTGACATTGGCATCGAAAGTTTTGATTTTTTTTCTGCTTTGATTGAATGTTCTGGTGATTTGTGTAGCTTTTTGGTTAATTGCTGAGTTTCCTCTAAAGTTATTAGGTTAAGGCTTCATTGAGGTTAGCTGGTGCATTGTCTTTGAGTCATTGTTCTAGAAACCCCTGTTTGTTTTGTGAAAGAAATTTGAGAAATTGAAAGCGTGAGTTCGAGTATAGTTGTTATGGATACTGAAATTCTCTCAATTCAGGAACTTGTTCCTGATTTGATTCAATTTTAAAGTTAATGATTTGGTATGGTTACTTTGTCTCTTGAGTTAGGGTTTTAGGTAAATCGAAATTAGCATTCTTAGGTATACTCTACATTGCTCTTGTGTGTGTTTATAGATGATTGGTATGGTAATCTCTCTTTTATCGTTTGTTTCATGTTCTAGGACGATTAAGGAAGTTGCGAGTTTAGCTAGTTGAACTCCAGAGGGAAGTAAAGGTTTGAATCAGCTTTTGCTTCTGTGAGCGTTAATTAGGTAGTTGAAGATGGATCAAATGTTTTCCAGAGAACAAGATCTTGAAGTAGACCTTGAAGCTGGTCGATCTGATGTTACACAAGAATCCACATCAGATAATGTTTCAAGTAATGGAGTCCAGAGTGAACAAGTGACTTTCAGTGTGCCGGAAAAGATTGCTGATGATCCTATGTATCCATTAATGGGGGATTCGAACCCGGTAGAACCAAGCAGTCAGAGTTTGAATCTTTCAGAGAAAAAAACCGATGAAGTGAAGTTTAAGAAGTCAAGGAAGGCTTCAAAACCACCAAGACCTCCAAAAGGCCCTTCCTTGAATGCAAATGACCATAAGATCATGAGGGAAATGGCAGAGCTCGCAATGAGAAAGCGTGCTAGAATTGAAAGAATGAAAAACTCCTTGAAAAGAATGAAAGCAGCAAAGTCGTCATCTTCATCTCCATGTGTTAGCATTCTCTCGATGATAGTAACGGTTATGTTCCTCATCTTCCTAGTCCTTCAAGGTACCTTTCAGCTCTTAGTTTAAGCATCACATTCCCTTTCTACTCTTGATGTATTCAGAAATTGCATTTGCATACTTGGTAAAATGATCCTAAGATGCTCTATGGTTTGGCTTTTTAAGTAAACTATTAGTCTATGGTTTAGATTCACTCCTTTTAAGACACTTTGGTTTAACTTGACAACTATCTTAGTACTCTTTGATCATCAGATTCCTTAGGATAAACAGAGTTTTTTTCTGTTGTTATTCCACAGGGTAAACCAAAAATGTCTCTAAAACAACTCTTTTTCCGTCGTGTTGCAGGTTACTTTGCAGGCAATTCAAGTTTGAGTTCAGACAAATCACCTGCACCAGTTGTTTCACCTAACAACCAAATGATTTCAGTTCAATTCTACAATGAATTTGCTCCCGTTGAGCAAACCGATCCTAGCCCCACGAGCTCATTCAGGTAGACAGAAGAAGACCAGATTTCTATAAAAACTCTTTCTCATTTGCTCAATCAAAGAAACCACTTTAATATGAACATTTTCATCATCCTCTGATTAAATCTATGTGAATTCAGGTACACAAGGAAACGAATTTCAGGGGCAGAAGAAAAGTACTTGAGAGACATCACTAGATGAGTTCTCTGTTCAGTGTTTGACTCAAAAGTACTGTTGACACTTTTGGTTCAATCAAATTTTGTTCTTCATCTTATCACCTTGTATAGATTAGATTTTGTAAAGACAACCGGTTTAATCAAATTATGATTGATGAACCATCGCCGACACTAACCGAACCAGTTTTAAAATTATTATCATACATATTAAAGACACTTCTTTTTATATTAATATATAGTTCATAACAACGTGATTTTGTTACTGATTTTAAAAAATTCAAATTTAATAAAAATTTAATAAATAAATATCTAAAAAATCTAAATTTTAATAAAAACATATTGATTACAAATACGGTTATTAATTTTATTCCGGTTCGAATTTAGATTTGATTTTTCGGGTACATAAATTTACAATATATTTTGGTATTTTATCAAGTTCGGTTCACCTACTTTGTTATTTTTGTTTAAGAAATATTCAATTTTCTTTTTTCCGTATAGAGTTTGGTACGGTATATATCGAGTTCGGGTTCACATATTTTTACATAAAAAATTAAAAATTTAAAAATTAATAGAAAAACTAAAATTTGATTTTTGATTTGGTTCTCATTCGGGTTTGTATTTGGTTTTTCAAATACATAGATTTAGGACTCATTAGACTATTTTGTCATTTTTTCGGGTTCGGTTCTTCTAATTTGGGTTGATTTTGATTCGGTTTTTGGGCCTTTAAAACAATATCTGGAAAACAATATTCAAAATATCAACACGGATCTAAAAACTAAATGATTACGGGTTGAAAAAATAATCAAATCATACACTATAACGTGGGTATAATCCTAGTTATTTTTAAAACTTGTTTTGAAGTATCGTATTAATTACGTGATTGGGTATTAAATGAAAAGAAAATGATGGAAACTTATTATAAACAACCTAAAATAACTTGATATAATTTTGTTTCAGTTTATAAATTGAGAAAATGACTTCTCTACCAATTGAAATCTGTTACGTTTACATTAAACTATAAAATAGTATTATATGTAAAAGCCATTATTGTTCTAACTAGTCTATAAAAATTGTTGTTTATTAAGAAATGTATTTTGTGGCTGGTCTATGTGCTAAGTGTCAAGCTGCAAGAGATTGCAATCTACAAAATAATGTTGTGGGACTGGATGTAAATCAATCACAAACGACATATTTATTCGTTGGTAGTAGTTGATATTATTACACTAAAAATATTAGACATCGTATTCTTCTGATTAAGAATATTAGTAATAATTTGTGGCTTTTTATATATATTTTTGTTACAAATTTTATTTGTTACAAGTTTTAAAAAATTATTGTAACTCTGTTTATAACAATTTGTGACGAAATTGTTATTATATTATTTTTTTCACATACATAGTCAGCCCCATCTTATACTTTTTAAATATCCTAAGCAAAATACAAAAAAATCTTTATCTATATTATATTTTAAAAAACCTAATTTTTCTTCTAGTAAAATATGATTTAAAAGGATCCAAAATTATAAAATAATCCAAAATTTAGTAATTAACTATGTTAAAAATAAAATTTTAGTATTTTTTTATACTTGGGCTTATTATTTTATTATTAACTAGGTTAAAAATATTTTTGGGTCTTTTTTCTTAAATTTGGGTTTTCTTATCTAAAAATTTCATATTTTTCCAATAGAAAATAAAGTTTTGGACTCTTTTGAATCATGAACTCTAGGCAAATGTCTATGTTGCCACCTCTTAGAAATAGGCCTGACTATAGTGGCGGTTTTGTTACAAGTATACATTATTGCAACTATTTACCAATCGTCACAAATTCATAACAATATCTTTATATTGTGATGAAATATGTGTTATTGTGACGAAATAATATATCGAAATATAATTTTTTAGTCGTAGTGATATTTTAGATGTTAGGATATGACAATGACAAGTCTCTTGGGTTGGATATACGAAAATTAATTGACAATTTATAAGGAAATTACGCGTACTCACGTCTAAAGATACAAGCTGCGTCTTTAACTAATAAACTCGTAGCTATAGTGTGAATTATAGCTAGATATAACGAAAATATGTGAAGATTTTTCTCTTGGATGTGATAGAATATACATATAAGTTAGGTTTACGTCGCACATCGTTGAATGTTTGATATTTTCAGGCTTTAATCCATCATTTGATTTCTACATTTTCTACGACTTTTTTTGACGTACATGTCTTGAATACGCCCCTAAATTTCTAAATATGTTTCATGCTGACTTCTATTTTTAACCAATTTTTTCGTACACAAAATATCCTCAAACCATTATATTTTTATATTCTTATTTGTTACTATGCATTTTTAGTATGTGGCTATATTTTCTTAATTAGTAAGTCCTATATATATTCTTAGCCGCTTAAGAAATGTTTTTCTAGGAAATTTAATTTAATTGATTCTTGATATTTCAAGTTGACATGGTTGCATATTGTGTAATTCGAAAGCTAGAATAATATAACAATGTTAATTATTTTCGAATTATCTAACGAAAAAACAAACCAATCCAAGAGAACAATTCGCAACATTAAACGGATCTCCATCAGTAGATCTCTTAGTCAACACGAGATAATATACTTTTATATATTCACAATTGTCTTTGTTGTTTTCAACAAAATGAAGAATGACGTCAATTAGGTGGATGCAGCCCAGCGATCAGAAAATGATCGAACTAAAACTAAATATCTATACCACTGCAGTCTGTAGAGAGGCTATGGACTAGTGGTATCCTTTTGCAAAATATTTTAGGAGACTTTGGGTTCAAGTTCCTTAAGAAAAGAAAATATATAAAAAGTATTCTTTTAAGTCTATTTTTTAAATCTAGGCTTTCACTCAAAATCTAGATTTCTGGATGTAAATTCGCAGAAGATTAGGTTTGATTTTTACTCAAAACTTGTAGCATTATTTATAGGATAGCCGGTTTTAAATGATCTCGACGAGAATTCCGTTTTTTAAAATATAAATAATTAACATTATATGATACGTAAGTATCTAACAACTTTTTTAATCATTAGCAGGATTAGTTCGGATTACGATTTCGTTGATAAGTCTATACCACTCAAAGACTCGTATGATTGAGAATTAAGTTTATTTAGACTTTTTATTTTCAAATTTTTAAAAAAAAAAAAAAAAAAAAAAAAAGCCGACATAAATTGAACATTTTGCTACATATCGAAATAGATAAAACCGAACTAAAAATGGACGCGTGCGTATACTTTTCAGACATAAACATTCATATCATTAATTACGATCATACATTTTAAAGGGAGAAGTGGAACCATCGTCAATGGCATTTTGATGTAATACTAAACACGTTCGAAGGGTATTAACGTCATGATCTCATTATATAAATGTCTGACTCTTTTCATTTCTCTCGACATGCAGAGTCTAGAATCTAGCAACTTCATATAATAAAACAAAAAGGTCAAAACCATGTCCGGTAATAAGATCTCAATTCTTCAAAGTTTTGTTATCTTTTTGTATAGATTCTTCAATATCCGTCGTTGGTGTCATCGTAACCCTAAACAAAAATACCCTTCTCATGGTCTTCATCAAGCTCACGACTTATCAAATCATACTTTGATCTTCAACGTTGAAGGAGCTTTACTCAAATCAAACTCTTTATTTCCTTACTTCATGGTTGTTGCTTTTGAAGCTGGAGGGGTAATAAGGTCATGTCTCCTCTTCATTCTCTATCCATTTATAAGTTTGATGAGCTACGAAATGGGCTTGAAGGTAATGGTGATGTTAAGCTTCTTTGGAGTTAAAAAGGAAAGCTTTCGAGTGGGTAAATCAGTTTTACCTAAGTATTTTCTTGAAGATGTTGGGCTTGAGATGTTTGAAGTTTTGAAGAGAGGAGGTAAAAGAGTTGGTGTGAGTGATTTGCCAGAGATTATGATTGATGGGTTTTTGAGAGATTACTTGGAGATTGAAGTTGTGATTGGGAGAGAAATGAAAACGATTTGTGGTTACTACTTAGGTATAATGGAAGATAAGAAGAAACGTGAGTTTGCTTTTGATGAAGTGATTGAAGAAGAAAGATTAAGTAGTAATGGTCGTGTTATTGGGATCACTAGTTCCTTTAACTCTCCAAGTTATCGATCTCTATTCTTTCAATTTTGCCAGGTAAATTATCATATTTCGAGATCTATATATATGTACATATATTTTTTAAGTGATACTATAGTTTTTTTTTTTGTCTTCATGTGGAAATTTTAGGTGTTTCTAAATGAGGTTTTGGACCCAAAAATTGATTGTCTAATTAAAAACTAACCTAACTGATTTTTGTTTAGGAAAAATATAGACAAATCCGTATGCTTTTTTTTGTATTATTATTTTGGTTTTCAATATTTAATTTATATACTCCCCCAATAGAATTTCGTTGGTTTTAAATGTGGCTCATTGAACGAACAGAGAGGTTAAATTTTTTGGGAAAATAGCGATGAAATTAATTTCAAACTATAGACTATAACGTACTGCACAAATCAAATTCTTGTAGCAAGTTATTGCTTTGAAAAAGTTGGGAAATAATAGAATTATTATATAATATTTGATGCATTTAATTCAAAACATAGACTATAAGGACATCTTTATATATATATATATATATATATTTTTTTTTTTTTTCTCAACTGACTTGTTATAATACATACACTATTATTGATATATTTATATGTAAAGGGTCCATATTAACTAGAATATTGAATATATATATATATTGTAATTCTGTTGAATAATCAAATTCTTGTAGCAAGTTATTCATTGAAAAATTTGGAAAATAATTGAATGACTATAAGTTTTTTATATGAAATTGATAATGATTACATAATTTCTGATGCATTTAATTCAAAACTTATATGACATGTTTATATTTTATTTTTCGTGTTTTCTCAACCGAATTGTTATAATACATATATTCATTATTATTGATATATTTAGATGTATAGGGTCCATTTCTACTAAAAAATATTGATTATATATATGTGTAATTTGTCGAATAATATTCTCTAATGTTTTTTTTATTTTCTTAACAGGAGATTTACTTTGTCAGAAATTCAGATAAGAAAAGTTGGCAAACTCTACCAAAAGATCAATACCCTAAACCATTAATTTTCCATGATGGTCGTTTAGCCATTAAGCCAACGCCGTTAAACTCACTAGTCCTATTCATGTGGGTTCCATTCGCCGCCGTTATAGCCGTCGCAAGACTCGTCTTCGGTCTAAACCTACCTTACTCCATAGCCAATCCTTTCCTTGCCTTTACCGGTCTTCACCTAACCCTAACCGTCAACAACAACCACAAAGACCTAACTTCTTCCGACCGTAACAAAGGTTGTCTCTATGTTTGTAACCATAGAACATTACTAGACCCACTTTATATCTCATATGCTTTAAGAAAGAAAAACATCAAAGCCGTTACTTATAGTTTAAGCAGATTATCTGAGCTTTTAGCTCCGATTAAGACTGTTAGATTGACTCGTGATCGTGTCAAAGATGGTAAAACTATGGAGAAGTTATTGAGTCAAGGAGATCTTGTGGTTTGTCCTGAAGGAACTACATGTAGAGAGCCTTATTTGCTTCGGTTTAGTCCACTCTTCTCTGAGGTTAGTGAAATCATTGTACCGGTTGCTATTGACTCGAACGTGACTTTCTTCTATGGCACGACGGCTAGTGGTTTTAAGGCTTTTGATCCTTTGTTCTTCCTTTTGGATCCTTATCCTTCTTACACTGTTAGATTGCTTGATCATGTCTTTGGAGGTGGTTTGTCCACGTGTCAGGAGCCTCATGATGGTAAAGCTAAGTTCGAGATTGCTAATCACGTGCAGCATGAGATTGGGAATGCATTGGGGTTTGAGTGTACCAACCTCACGAGAAGAGATAAGTACTTGATTTTGGCTGGTAATAATGGTGTTGTAAGCAAAAAATAAATGGTTTAATTAGGGCTTTTTTTGTGACTAGTATGGTTTTAGTACTTTGATATAAGATTTTTTCTATAATGTAACTATCGTTTTTTGGTTAAATGTAATTATTTTTTGCGTGCCCTACATTGATTAGGAAAAGTGTTATAAAATATAGTAATCAAATTTAAATCACTATCCAAGATAACGATTAAGGATAATTGTGGTCGTAACCGTCGATAACGACTCATACATAGAAGAATGATTAATTTATCAATTCAGTAATCAATATGGAATAGTATAATATAAGAAGTTTAATAAATTACGAGTAGTTTCTAGAGATAAAAAGAGTGGGACTCATGCCGGTAATTGTGGGCTGAGAGTTTGTGTCATCCCTACGCATCTTCCCACCTAACTTTGTTTAATGCTTCTTCACTCTTTGATTACTTAATTAATTTCGTTCATAAGCAAACTATAAAATTATTTCTAACTTGCTGGCTATGAAACTGACAGTCTAGTTTGTAATGTTAGAGGATTATCTTTTGTAAACGATATACCGAGACTCTAATTTTTGAATTAGGTTGACAAAAAAAAAATTTGCGGGCTACAACAAAAGAAAATTATATCCGCAGAAGAAAGAATTATTAAAATTAAATTATTATAAAAACATTATGTTATTTTCATTTTCATTAGTAAGCAAATAATGATTAGTGATATATCATGGTGTTCTAGTAAATTACCCAAGCAATTTTTTCTATATATAATAGAGAAAATGTTGAAATAATTTGGTAAGCAACAAATTTAGATTAAAGGTTTTCAACGGTCTTAAAAGTGGCTTTAAATTGAGTTAGGTATTTTATTTGGGATTTCGAGTCTTTGGTCCACTTAAAAAAGAGGGCTAAAATTTCAATAGTTACATTTATATTTCCGAATTTTAATTGCCCGTTATAATTAGAATTCACGAATTTAAAACGTGAGAGATATGGTATAAGCCTTATACTATAAGATCTCTAGAGAAATGTCAATTCCCATAGTATTCACAAAATATCGTTGTTTTATTCGTTACTCTTAAAAATATTATAAATATTTTTCGGGATTAAGTTGGTTCTATTTTACTGAATCGTTATTTAAAAACTGAGATATACGAAAAAGAATCTACCATCTAAGTCGAAGCTCTTCTTCGAGTGATTGAGGGTATGGTGTACCAACCAGAAACAGAAGATGAAGTTTGCGACATATAGCTTGAAACTCATTGATGATTGCATAAAACTAAAGTTTTTTTTTTCTTGTTTTTTTTTTTCAAAAATTGATTCCCCATGTACTGAATTATAGAGTAGATTCCATAACTCATCATGCAACAATTTCCATTCGAATTGACCAAGAAAAATTAGGATTCACGAATTGTTAGTTTTTTATTGGTAAAAATGTTAAACACGAATTGTTAGTTATAAATTTCATATATGATCAGATCTTAGAGCATCAATGAGAAACTCCTCAGCTGTTTGGAGAAAAGTATCTAAAAGAACCGAAAATAAAGAAGGAACTAGCAGGATTAGAGTGAGGGAAGAATTACCACCGAAAGCTCGGCATCCTCCACTAGAAAGAGAGACTAGCCAAAACCAGGCTGCTTCTGAAATTCCCCCTGAGAACATGGTAATTGCAATGGATGCTCTAAAAGAGATAGTGAAACAGTTTACATCTAGCACAATTCCGACAGATAGTCGAGAAAAGAGGAAACACTCACAGCAATAGTGTCAGACCAGTTTAAAGAGACAACTACTATTATGGCTAAGTCGGTCATGGCTAGGGCAGCTGTAACAATTCAGGAGAATGTATCACCTATAGAGCAGTTAAGCGAAATGGGAACTAGAATCCCAGCTTTGCTAAGACTTGGACCACTTACATCACCAACTGCTGGAGTAGAATCATCACCATCAACACAAGCAGAAGGGCATGAACGTACTCTAGCTCTGCTTCGGCTGGGACCTTATTGGATAATTCTCCTGTAATTAGAGGTGAAATGAGTAAAGAAGTTGTAAATCAGGGCCAGGAAAGTACTATAGATGCATGAAGAGAAGATAAAGCTGAAAACAGAGTACTTATCTCCCGCAGATTGGGTCATACTAGCACGATTGAAAGGGAGCTCAACCTACATGGCCCTGGTATAGAGGACCTCCAAGAACGACCATCAGCTAAGCTCCACTTAGGACCTTCTACTGAGGATATTACTATTGTAGTATCTGATCCTCTTCCACAGCATAGTAGGAAGGCTGAGATATGTGGACAGAGGAAAAAAGGATCATTAATAAGTCCAAGGATCCAACGTAAACGAAGACCAGCATGAGTTAAACCTTCTCCACGGCGAAAACTTAACCTGGAAAGTGCACTAAACCAGAGTCATTTTGGAAAACCTTATGCAAAGAAGCTATCTAGTAAGGAAGTAGGAGGTCCGAGTAACCCCAAGAATCTGCCATTAATTCCAGCAATTAACAAGAAAAAGATGGATTTTCAAAAATCCATCACCTCATGTTCCTTAAAGATGGTGAGCTGGAACTGTCAAGGTTTGGGAAATCCCTTGACAGTTTGTAGGCTCAAGGAGCTCTCCTATCGCTATGCTCCATATCTAATTTTCCTTATGGAAACCAAAAATGCAGATTCAATGGTGCAAAAGATTATTAGTGCAATGGGTTTCAATAATCGAAGTCTAGTTACACCGCAAGGCCATAGAGGAGGTGGTCTTGCTTTGATGTGAAGAGATAACATTGAGGTTAGAGTGGAAGAATCCTCACTGGTTGGATTTGATACCTGCATCAGATATGAAGGAAAAGCTTTCTTTCACCTATGGTAATAATGATAGACATAAGCGACAAGAGCAATGGAATCAATTTTTAGCTAAGCAGGAAGTCCGGAATGCTCCATGGCTGCTTATGGGAGATTTTAATGACTTAACTTGTACTGGTGAGAAACAAGGAGGACCAACTCGAGCAGAGAGCTCTTTCTTGGATTTCAGGACTTTTCTCTCTAAAGGATACTTATTTGATTACAACACTCCGGGGATTTCTTGTCTTGGAGAGGGGTAAGACAAAACTATGTGGTGAAATGTAGGTTGGATAGAGCAATGGCAAATTTCGATTGGACTGAACTGTTCCCCTCAAGCCGATCTGAGTATCTTTGGTTCGAAGGATCAAAACATAAGCCTTTACTAACGTGTTTTGAACCTGAAAGGAAAAAGAAAAAAGGCATATTCAGGTTTAACAGAAGACTCAAAGAGGAAGAAGAGTTAAAATCGCTAATCAGCTGCAAATGGAATGATGATAACCTTCATACAATTGTGCAGAAATTAAATGTCATTAGAGCTGAAATAATCTGATGGTCAAAAGAAAAGTAGAAGGATAGTAGAGTTATGATAGTCAAGGCGAAGTAAGAGCTACAAGAGGCGATGCAAGATACTTTACCAAATGAGCAAAAGATTATAGAGGTTACACTGAAACTGCAACAGGCCTATGCAGCGGAAGAGGCTTTTTGGAGACAGAGAAGTCGGATCCAATGGCTAAACCTAGGGGATAAGAACACAAAGTTCTTTCATGCTGCTACAAACAAGCGTAAGGCTATTAATAAGTTCTCAATTATTGAAGATAATGAAAAAGCTGCATCTATAAAGAAAAAGAGATAACTGGGGTCATCAAAACTTATTCCAATCCATCTTCACAGCTCAACCAAACGATTGTACTGAAATAGTGCAGGAGGCTTTGGTACCTAGAATCACAGCAGCCGACAATCAACTCTTGATAGCAATCCCAACTGAGGTGGAAATCCAGAAAGCTCTACTCTCCATAAATACGGATAAAGCATCAGGTTCGGGTTTCTCTGCGGACTTTTTCCAAGCAAATTGGGAACTCAAGGGACCTGTTATAACCAAGGAAATCATTCAGTTTTTCCTATCCAGTAAATTGAAGAGAACAATTAATGAAACATTTGTAAGACTCATTGCATTGAGTAATGTTTCATATAAAATCATTGCAAAAATCCTCTCTAAGAGATTGAGACCATTATAACAGTAGGTTATTTCACCTAATCAATCGGTGTTCATACCCGGTAGGGCAATCATGGATAATGTGTTAATAACTTATGAGATGCTCCACACCCTTAAAACATCAAAAGCAAGAAAATATGGGTCTCTAGCCATCAAAACTAATATGAGCAAAGCGTATGATCAGCTAGAATGGAGCTTTATCAGGAAGGTACTTCAAAGATTGGGTTTTCATGAAACATGGGTGAAATGGGTGATGGAATGTATATCTACAGTCACCTATAAGTTCATTGTCAATGGGTCAGCTAGGGGACAAGTGGTACCTCAACGTGGAGTGAGACAAGGCGATCCACTATCACCTTACATCTTCATCCTTTGTAGTGAGGTGTTAACGGGTTTATGCAACAAGGCACAAGCTGATAAAAAGCTCATAGGGCTGAAGATATCACAAGATAGTCCACAAATTAATCACCTCCTATTTGCGGATGATACAATGTTTTTCTGCAAAGGGAATAAACAAAGTCTAAAAAGCTTAAAGGAAATCCTGTTTAAGTATGAGAGAACGTCTGGCCAAGTGATTAATAGGCAGAAATCATCAATTACCTTCTCCAAACAGACATCACAAGTGGACAAAGACAAAATTAAAATGAAGCTGCAAACTGAGGAGGAAGGAGGAATGAGTAAGTATCTTGGGCTGTCAGAGCATTTTGATAAAAAGAAGAAGGATTTGTTTGTTGGAATAGTAGATAGAGTGAAGCAAAGAAGTGTGAGCTAGTCAAACAAGTTCCTATCACAAGCTAGTAAACAAGTGATGTTGAAGAGTGTACTCACCTCTATGCCATTATATGCAATTACCTGTCTCATTGTGACTCCAATCAGTCCTTACGAGGTTTTGGTGGGACTCAAATTTTGAGAAAAGAAGCATAACATGGGTTTCTTGGAACAAAATGACAAATTCTAAGGCAAATGGAGGATTGGGATTTAGAGATTTTCATACTTGAACATTGCAATGGTAGCAAAGATAAGTTAGAAACTTATACATCAACCAGATTCTTTACTAGCAAGGACTCTGCTAGCAAAATACTGCAAGAAGGTGATTTTCTAACCTATGTACCTAAAGGAAATAGTTCCCAAGGTTGGAGAGGAATTCTTACGGGAAGAGATTGATCTCCCAACACACAGGCTGGGCAATAGGAGATGACAAAGCTGTAAAGATTTGGAGTGAACCATGGCTCTCAACCACCCATAAAACTAGAGTTTTTGGTCCTGCACCGGCATGCAAAGAAAATCTCTTAGTTGTTGATCTGATAAATGATGACACAAAGGAGTGGGACATCCAGAAAATTCAATCTCTCATTCTTCAGTTAGAATCGGAAATCTTAAAGCTGAAACCAAGTAGGCAAGGAACAAGGGATAAGCAAATTTGGTTGAAACACTTGAGTGGTAACTACACTGTGAAAACAGGGTATCACTCGGCCATGGCACAAGCAGTACAAGGGAGACACAATGAGAGTATAAATTCACCTGACTGGATGCAGAACATTTGGAAGCTGAAACTTCCACCGAAAATACATATGTTTCTTTGGAAGATTCTTTAAGACGCTTTACCGGTCGGAGAAATCTTAGCACATCGCCAGGTTCCGGTTAACCACAACTGCAGTCGGTGTGGAGAACTTGAAACACTGACCCACCTGTTCTTCCATTGCGAGTATGCCAAGCAAGTTTGGAAGAAAACCCCTCTAACAAATTTGCAGAACATTAATTCAGGTGTGGATTTCAAAACAGAGTGGAAGAAGTTGAGGAAAACAGTTTGCTTACCTCCAGCAGGGATCACCGATACAGTGCTTGCGGGCTGGATTCGCTGGAGCTTATGGAAATCCCGCAACACCTAGATCTTCAAATCACAGAAGTTCATAGCAGAAGAGTCAGTGATCAAAGCAATTTTAGATGCACGGGAGTGGTCAGATGCCCAATTTAGGCTGAATAGAAAATCGAGACAAGTCCAAAACAGTCTCAGAACCATAATTTTGAAGTCACAGCTTTTGTCGATGCCTCATAGAGAGCGAACACAGGAGATGCTGGATTGGGATGGGTCTTCACCCGTGATGACCAGCAAATCGGAGAAAGATCAGCTGTGGCGAATTTCGTGAGCTCACCTCTAATGGCGAAAGCTCTTGCTATGAGGGAGATGATGGAACAAGCAGGTTTCAGAGGTATAAAGAAATGCAAATCAAGTCTTGTTCCTGCTTTCTAATCGGAGCCTTAAACACAAGCTCTTCAATTTCGGAGATCCATGGAGTCCTTGGGGACACATCTAACCTTCTCTATCGAATTGAAGCCTTACGTTTTGTTTTTGTTCATCTATGTTTTAATGTTGTAGCAGATAGAGTAGCTAAAGATGTTTTAAATTCTTGTACCAACCTGGTTCAAGTTTAATTAATGAAATTTCGATTTGGTTTGTAAAAAAAAAAAAAAATCCATATATGATGTGATGTGAACATGTGGTAATGGGGGGTTGGGCCGGGACGAATTGAATACCCAAACGACTTTGGATCACCTAACTCTTTATTGGGCTACTAATGGGCTCGTTGCAAATACTATTCTAATTAAGGCTATCCAACGTTAACCGTACGTGTGAAGGAGAATGGGAAAATAGTACTAACATGCATGTTATTATCATCAAGAACTTCTATTCCAAATTCTTACAAATAAAAGAGTATTATTATAATTACAACTGAACAAATTACATTAACAATAACAAACATATATATATATATATACATTTAACTTTTTATATTGGTAATCATATCAAAAATTAAATTAATGAAGTTTGAGTATTTTATCTACATTATGCATGAACAGAATATAAATGCTCTTCAAATCAAAGTACATAAATCATCACAAAATTAGAAGAGTCTGAGATTACAAAACAAAATAGTATTACCTGATGTTTTAAACTTTTCACACATATTAAGAAATTATTAATTGGTTTATTTTTTCTAAACAAAATATGTATTAATAACAAATTCTAAAATAGTTTAACCAATCACAAATCAGCGCAGAATTTAAAAATTCAAAAATATCAAAATCACAATAAATTTTGCATAGAAAATATGAAAATATCAACTAAAAATAACAAATTTTTTTCCTAAAACATCAACTAATAAAAAACACAGAATACTAATTAAAGATCTCTTAATCTGACTCATATATATAAAGGACATGGTGTTTTGATGTGAAAACATAGAGATAGGGAAATAAAAAAATTAAGACAGTACAATAGCAATCAAAAAATACTTTTAGTCGGAGAAGGAGACTTTTCATTTTCCTTGTCTCTAGCCAAAGCTTTTGGTTCTGCCACAAACATTACCGCAACCTCTCTGGAGTATTATAAGATCTAAAGCCTTAAGAGCATCTTATATACTTTTCTGTTATAGTTACCATTATGTGATCCACCATCTAATAATTAAAAACTATGAGAGTTTTGTGATAATACTTTTAATGTTGCATGTAGAGGAATTAGGGCTTAAGTATACAAATGGAATAGCGAACGTGGAAGCGTTAGAGCGATTTGGGTGCACTGTGTTCCACAGTGTTGATGCACAGTACATGGCTTCGGACAATCGCCTAGAGCGATACGACATAATTGTCTTTAATTTTCCACATTCAGGTTTTCATATGGGTAGTGTTGCGTACGACGGACACTACATCATGTAAGCATAGCAACACCTTTTGTTTAGAGTCCACTACTACAAACCAACTCAATTTTAATCATGATTATAATCATAAATTGGTCAAAAAAACAGTTTTTTAAAATTAATTTTAGACCAATATAAATTTTCAACCAACTATTTTTGACTGTTCAATTTTGATCAAAAATTAATCAAAGCAACTGTTTTTGACTAATTTAGAATTATAATCATGGTCAAAGTTGAGTTGTTTTCTAGTAGTGTATATATTATTGTCAAAAAGTGGTCAAAATATTTGATAATATATCGATTAGTCAAAATATTTGATTATTTAATGACCAAATATTTAATTCAATAAGAATTGATAGATTTTTTATCATAATTATGTTGACTAAAATTTCGGTCAAAATTTTTTGATTATAATATAACATGTTTTCTTGTAATGGTCTTATTCGTTTATTCGAGGTTTATATTAAAAAAAAACTCTCTATATATGTATACAATTCACAGGTCACACCAACAATTAGTCAGTGGATTTATGGATAGTGCAAGAAAGATGCTGAAAGATGAGGAAGGAGAGATTCATGTCACACATATGACAACATATCCATATAACTTGTGGGAGATAGAGTCTCTAGCTGAGAAAAAGGGTTTTCGTCTAGTTAAGAAGATGAAATTCTATCAAGATGAATTTTCGAGTTACTCTAACAAGAACGGATATGGAAATGAAAGTAACTCTAGCTTACGTATCGGAGAAGCTATTACTTGTATGTTTAAGATAAACCTCGTAATTTGATTACTTTTCTTTTATTAATAATTGGTTTGGTCTTTGTTTATTTCTTCGATATATTATTTGATAATTAATGGAGTTTTAGTTATCTCGTCAGTCGTATTGAGAATACATTAGAAATTTATAACATATACTAGTGGAGTTTTTTAGACCAAAATGTCCACAGCTCGAATAGATACACCAACAACATTAACTCAAGATCTCTCGATTCTCTCAATCATTTCATAGCATCTCCAATTGTGTTCTAAATCTTAGTACTCCAAACTCTATATAATTAGAGGAAAAATGTCTCAAATGGTACCTTATTTTTTACTTCATGAATTTGGAGTGAGAAATAGAGTAGACCATTAGAGAAAACTTATTTCAACATTAGAGATGGTCTTATGTTAATCTTTTGGAATTCTTGCTTTAATTGCTTCAACATTAACTGGCGTGGTGTTTATAAATTAGGAACCCAATTACCAAAATAAGTTTGACTGTTGTTTTTCTTCATTATGAATGAACAGAATATAAATGCTCTTCAAACATCATAAATCATCGCAAAGTTTCGAAGAGGTACAAATTACAAAAGCAAATGATAATTAATACTGAAGATCTCTTAAGCTGACTCATACATCCTTTATGTGTATATATACAATGAAATGGAGTTTGGAAAAGCACTTCAAAATTAAGAGAGTATAACAACATGAAAAAATTACTTATAGTCGGAGAAGGAGATTTTTCCTACTCATTGGCTCTAGCCAAAACTTTTATCTCAGACACAAACATAACTGTTATCTCTCTTGATACGCCATTTATCATCTTTTTGTTATCTTTCTTACCGTGTCTCCAAAGCAGGATCTAAAATATTTGGAGCTCCAAACAAAATATACATATTTTTTAATATCTACATCATAATACTTTGAAAATTCACATAACTTTCTCTCTATTTTTATATTAAAATTTTACTATTTACCAATATATATAGTTATATCATGAAATTTTTACTAACTTGAGATTCATGAAAATCCGGGCCAATTCAAATGTTTCAAATGCATGGGTCAGATCCAATAGAATTGTGCTTGATTATTATCATGCATGATGCATGGTTAGGTTTTGCTTGCGAGTCTGACTTCTACTATACCTCAGGTATGTAACATCCTATTAGTTTTGGTCTTTCTACTGTTCTTTTATTCAAAAACGCTGTTACAAACTTTTAATTCATGTTGCACACAAACAAACACAAATAAAAAAACTTACAATTCACAGGTTATACAATGAGGTATTCAAAGGATTCATGGAAAATGCAAGAAAGATGTTGATAGATAAGGATGCAGAGATTCATGTGACACATAATACAGCAGGTCCATATCCTAGTCCGGAGATCGAGGCTACAGCTGAAGAATTGGGGTTGCGTGTAATTTGGCAGAATGAATTCAGTCTGTATGCATTGGGTTATTACAACAACAAAGGAACTGGAAGTACCTCTAAGTCTAGATTTCCTGTCCCAAAAGCTATTACTTTTAGAGCTCTTTGATTACTTCTTTAAGATACTATTAAGTAATGAAAGAGTGATTACTCCTCTGTTGTATGTGTTGGGTTTGTTACATGAATTGTACCTTAAACATTTATCAAAAGATTACGAGGCCCAAGTACAAGTTGTAGCAATAAGTCTTATCTCTTGTTTCTAGAAATATCATAAACATTATAAAAGGAAAATAATGGAAAATAACAGATGATGAGTGAGATTAAAGAGATCTGAGAGAATATACTCAGGATAGAGATCAGAGATGAGCTGATCGCTTAGTGAATCTATCAATAGATGTGATTCTTCTTTTTCTTTCTATGATTTGTTGTTTTTCATTCTTTGAGCTTGTGAGTTTCACCTCTGTCTTTGGGAATACACGAAGATAGAGTTGCAGAGTAAAACTGGAGTAACCCACCTTAATATCTTGTACCGGATAGGTGGACTATTGCTCAAGTACAGAAGCCATAGGCTTAGACTCTGCTCTTTCTTTCCTATGATCTTTTGCTTTATCAATTTCTTCTTCTAGTGTCATTCCAAAATCTAACAGTGTGGTGTAGTAATAATTAAGGATGATAATAATGATGATAATAATAATGATAATAATAATAATAATTAATAATAATAATAATAATAATTAATAATAATAATAATAATAAGAGTCATTTTTCTATGGACGAAGACTAGCATTATTTACACATATTACTTTCGAAATTTGACACAAGTTCCCAAAAATGATGTTGAAGACAACTTTTGTAGACTCAAGATAAAATTTGCTCTGTTACAACCTAATTTATGTGATATAATTTTTGAAAAGAACATATGATTCTTGCACAGTGAGTCATCATCTGTGTAAACCTCGAGATAGCTACTAATGGGCTCGTCTTTTTTTGATAATACAACTAATGGGCTCGTTGTGAATAATATTCTAAATTCTAATCATCGCGAACCATTTCTTACAACATTAACCGTAACTGTTGCATGTGAAGCATAGTGGAAAAATATCAAAATACTAAAATGCATGTTATCACTTATCATCACGATATATCTTAATAATTTATATACATATATGCATATGTTAATATTTGTATCCTTATTACAATAAGTCATAATATATATATATATAATCCTTTATTTTTAAACGATAAAATCGACATACTCCACCAATCGATAACCTAAAATTCACATTCTAAATTAGATTTTTTAGTCTGATATATATATATATATAATAGAGAAAAAGTAAATTTAGATTTATTAACTAGATTATCGAGATCAGAATAATTATATATATATAAGAGTTATTAACGAGATTAATATCGTAATCAGAATAATTATATATATATAAATCATATATACTCATTTAAATTCTTATATTGGTAATCATATCACGATCTTATTCTATTCTCTCCCACATTAGTTTCATGACACAATGTCGGACACAGAGTGTTGACTATATGTCTTTTTGTAACCATTAAATATATATTTTAGAAAAAGTGTTCAACGACCAAAGATATTCCAACGGCCGTTTTGGTCATCCCATTCTCACGCATGTGCCCTCCAATTTCCTAACCTAAGAAACCTTTTTTAATACACTTGTTCAATACACTGCATTAATCACGTAATTATATCTTTTGTTCCGACATTAGCCCAAATTACGGTTTAAGAAACTAATTTATGTATAATTTATGATTTTGTCTATGATTATTATATTATTTTACAAAGTAAGTACAGAAGATAATCATATAAACTCTCGGATGTTTCATGCTTATCGACTCAACGAACATAGTCGGACGTCATCCTTCTCAAAAATGATCTAAAATTAATTAAATATGATTAAACTAAATTGAATAATCGCTAAAAAGAATTATATTGATAGGTAATATTTCGTCAGGATAACATATCTTTTATCATAATATAAAAATTTTATTATGAATTTGTGAAAATTGTAAATGATTGCAATACAATTTATATGGCCATCTTCAAGGATACACGACCAATCTCGAAAAGGAATTAGCCTCAACCAAGGTGAAATTGGACTCCTCTTGTGTCAACGAGGTAATACGAAGATGCAATTCAAATCAATTTCAATTGGGTCTTAGGTTTTTCATTTGGGCAGGAACTCATTCTGGTCATAGACACAGTCCTTATATGTACAGTAAAGCTTGTGACGTTTTTAAGATTAGAGTAAACTCAGATTTTATTAAGGACGTTGTTGAATCCTATCGGAAAGAGGAATGCTTAGTTAGTGTTAAGACGTTGAGGATTCTTCTGACTCTGTGTAATCAAGCGAAACTTGCTGATGAGGCATTGTGGGTATTGAGGAAATTTCCTGAATTCGATTTATGTGCGGACACTGTTGCTTATAATTTGGTGATTAGGTTGTTTTCTGATAATGGCGATTTTGATACGGTTGAGACGTTGGTGAAAGAGATGGATTGTATTAATCTTTGTCCAGATGTGATTACTTTTACTTCAGTGATCAATGGGTATTGCAATGCGGGTAAGATTGATGAAGCTTGGAGGTTGGCTAAGTCTATGAGTAAGCTCGGATGTGTTCTTAATACTGTGACGTATTCAAGGATTCTTGAAGGAGTTTGCAAGTCTGGCTCTATGGAGACAGTGTTAGAGTTGTTGGCAGAGATGGAGAAAGAAGACAGTGGTGGATCTATTAGTCCAAACACTGTTACTTATACTATGGTAATTCAAGCGTTTTGTGAGAAGAAGCGGATCAGAGAGGCGTTGATGGTATTAGATAGAATGGTAGATCAAGGATGCACGCCGAATTACGTTACTGCTAGTGTTTTAATCCGGGGGGTTTTGGAGAATGATGAGGATGTTAAGGATCTTTCTAAGTTGGTTGATAAGTTGGTGAAACTTGGCGGTGTATCTCTTTCTGAATGTTTAAGTTCAGCTATTGTCTCACTAATACGTATCAAAAGATTGGAAAAGGCAGAGGAGATTTTCTGTCTGATGTTGACTCGTGGGATAAGACCAGATGGTCTTGCGTGCAGTTTTGTTTTCAGGGAGTTATGTATGTTGGAAAGGTATCACGAGTGTTTCCTTCTGTATCAAGATATCGAGAAGATGGATGTGGCATCAACAATAGACTCAGATATACATGTGGTTCTTTGGCTTGGTCTCTGCAAACATGGGTGTTCTTGGGAAGCTGCTAAGCTTGCGAAAATGATGCTCGATAAGAAAATGAGATTGAAAGTTTCTCATGTTGAGAAAATCATTGAAGCTTTGAAGAAAACTGGTGATGAAGATCTCATGCGTCGTTTCTCTACCAATCATTAAATTAATAATTCAGATAGGTATGTATAAATGTGGATTCTTGTTCTACACAAGCGTCACTAAGCCTTTTTTCACTATTTCTTAAAGTAGCATAACAAAACAAGATAGGTGCTCTTTTTAAGGATGCAACGGCTCTTTTGTCTTGCGGTTGAGACTTTGTGCAGAAGACGTTTGGTTTTGGAGATAAGGTATGACGTATTTGACAACATCGGGTTCCGCCATTCTGATGTGTTCACCAGCTACACTCACATACTTTACTTTTCCCGCATCATCCAATGATTTGAGACCAATCCAGTCCTCTGTATAAAGTTTTGTTTGTTGAGCAGAAAGGAGAGGTTCGAATTCACCATCCGGGTAAAACCCGAACCAAGATGAATCTTTTGGGACAATAACCTTATCGTCTTGAAACTGTAAAACACAACAGAATCATCAAGGGAGGATTGAATCGATATATTATCGGGTAGAATGGTTTAAGAAGAGATCGAACCATGACAAGAACCAGGTTGTGTAAGCTGGTGAATCGGTCTTTGTAAGTTGAGTTTCTTTGGTCTGGTATTTCATTGTTAAGCTTAGGTAGATACTTAGACCTCTCCAGGTACTTACTCATATCCTGAAACCAAAAACAAAGATATTTATTAGTTTTGATATGAATATAATATGTGATTCTTGCAAGTTGTTCTTATAAGCGCTATGGTGAGTAAACACATACAGTAGGGATTTTGAGATAACCACTAGGAGCAAGATGATCCTGCAGAGTCATCAACATACTTTATAATTAATGATAAAATCCAAAAGAGAGAAACAGAGAAAGAGAGGTGAAGATATATACTTGAATGAAGTCACTATAGATATCTGCTTTAATGAGCTGATCTGCTATCTTACAAAAGAAACCAGACTTTAACCAAAACAATCAGAGAATTGGTTAGTGTGATGTGATTGAATGAAATCAAAATCATAAATATTAAGAACGAAAGAGGGTAAAAGAGAAAGCTTACACCACACATGGGAACAGAGGAGATACCAGCATGAGGACCAGCTAATGATATATAGTTGTAAACCGGAGGACCATCGTCACAAAACTCGATCAAGCCTCGAGCCACTAGGTTCCCTTGAGATCTTCCAACAATGTTGTATCCTTGACTCAATTCTTTCATTCCTTTCACCTTCTCACACGCTATTTCCGCTTGTTTAGCAAGTGGCATGAACCATGAATCACGTTCTCCATTTCCAATCTCTCTTGTACACAGAGTTGGATCAAATCAATTTGGTACGTCTTAAGAAACAAGAACAAACAACTTTTGTACATGTTCGTATCAGAAAGAAGAAAGTGTTGTTGTTTTGAAACTTACAAACATAAGCCAGGAGAACCAGAGAGGTTAATGAGAAGCTGTGTGAAGTTAGCGTCGTGAGCACTCGAACATGAAGCTGAGATCCCATGAAGCACTATAAACGGAACTGCAACAGAGATATCAACCATGGCTAATAATACAACCATCACCACAACACTAGACTTCCTCAAACCATTCATTGCCATTCTAAAACGCAAATAAGATGCGATTGGCGTTTATGTTTTTATGTGTTGTGTTGTAATATTGTGTCTCCAAGAACTTTTGAGATGAGAATATAAAGAGCGTGATTGTGGTTGGAAGTTGCGGCCAAGTAAGAACTAAGAAAGAAGATGAATAAATGGACGGTGATGATTTGTTTCTATAATCTACGGTATGAAATATACGGTGCTGATTTTGTTAATCTCTTCCTGCTGTTGCATTAACTCTCTGCTTCTTCTTGCTGCCTCTTTTAATACGTTTCCATGTTTTTTTTTTATCAAATATATATTAATTTGTTTATCAAATTTATAGTAACTTATAAATCCAATCATGTTAATATTGTACATGAATTTGTTTCCAAAGAAATCTGTTCAAATTTATAAAAGAGATATTTATAATTTATTTGCTTATTTCGAATATTTGTACTTACCAATAATAAATTATCATTGATTTATTAATTTGTTTACCATTAATAAATTATCAGAGAGAAGTGGATTTCATTGATTTTTAAAGTTCTAATTATAAGCTTTAAAACTATATGCTCTATAATTTAAACTTAAAATTATATATATATAATGAAACTAGAAATAATAAAACAAAATTAAAAGATATTATGTGAATGTGTGTAGAGGATAAAATGTCACTGTTGGTTATTATTTATTGTGCTTCTTTCATGAGGCAATCACATTGCTAGAAGAAATATATCAGCAAAATTTAGATATAATAACTACAAAACTATAATATTTCAGTAAAAATAAATATGGGAGTAAATATGCTGACAGTCTATGACAAATATATGTTTCCTTATTTGAAATTGAAATTAAATAACGAAACATAAATAAAGAATATAATATAAAGTATTAAATGTTATTATAACTTTAGATGTCATTCTCCCTCTGCACTACTCGCTACCCACTTGCCATTTACACAGAGTTTATTCACATATTGCTTACTGCATTTTTATTATCTTTTTATAACAAACAAAATAAATTGTTAGGAAAAATATACTATTATTACACTCAGATCTAAATTAACCTATCATCTTTGATTTAATCAATTTTTAGAAAAAGACAACTTTGAGAGAAAGAGAGTGAGTGTATAATAATATCTATAAATTAAAGTTTTACTTATTTAATTCCTAAATCAACAAATTCTTTAAATAGGATTCATATCTTATGTAAATTATAAGAAAAACATAGTAATTCTGCAAAATGTGAACTGAAGAATAATGAAAGACAGCTCCTGTGCTTAACATATGACATATCAAATCTATAACAATAACTGTCTTATAAGTTGATTTGATTATAAGTATAAATACTAATTATGAATCTCGCAGATGAATCCAATTATGACACTGAAATGTGAACTAAAGGGAGAAGAAGAAGACACATTTTTGTCAACAAACTCAAACCATTTGTCTCTTAATCTCACTTGTCACTTCAATCCATTATCCTAGATAGATTCTCATCTGAATCTCAAACCTTTTTTTTTGTTCTTTCTAGATTTCTAGATCGAAATAAACTCAAAAATGGACCCTTTAACTGACTTATGTTTACAGACAATTCATCATTGACTCTTGTTTCTCTATAATTGGAGATATTTGATAACTCGAATTCCGAAATAACTTTGGCATTTTGTGGTCCACAAAAATTCAGAGTCGACAACAAAACTGAAGACTTCTAAAGCTTCATATTCATCTACATGATCATGTAAGCTAATGAGTTTAACCTGTAATGTAAGGGATTTTTATTGATTGGTTTCTGGAATTTCTCAACGCAATCCTTTCAAGCTGACCAATTCATTACCAAAAATTCTACTTTGCTTTAACATGCTTCTTCACTTTTCTTGTAAACGCAAACTCTCCAAATTTGTGCCCAACTTTTCCTTCTGTGATCTTACATCGCACGTGAGTTTTGCCATTGTAGATTCTCACTGACGAATCAAGGTACTCTGGCAGAATCGTCGATCTCCTTGACCATATTTTCTTGGTGAATGCTGCATTTTTCTTCTTCATCAGGAATGCATCAACAAATGGATCTTTCCATACAGATCGGCTCACCATATTCTTGCTTTTCTTCTCTTCTTCTGTATTATCATCCAACGACAATGGCAAACTTGGCCAATCTTTTGCAAGGTTCACATGGATGTTAACCCCATTCAGATACTAATTAATCAAAAACCAACAAAAGGGTAAAAATACAACAGAAAAGTTGACATGAAGGATAATAAGATAGAGACAATTCATTTGTTTTCTAACCTGTCCATCCATAGCTGAAATTGCAGATTTGGCAGAATCCTCACTTATGAAGTTAACAAATCCATAACCTCTAGACTTTCCAGTTACTTTGTTTGTCATAACTCTTGCTGCACAACCAAAAACACGACAAGATTTTAGTTCAATACACAAGACCGAAATGATCAAATACATTAACCAAAGTCAGCCTGATTGTTAAGCCCCAAGGCAAACCATAGCAAAAACACAAATACCACATTGCAAATGTTCATCAACAACAATCAATCATGGTACAGTGGAGACTAGGAAAGCTTAAACTTAACACACAAACAACGTCTAGCACAAACAAAAACACATCCTATGAAAAGAAAGGTTCCAAGATCAGGGCTTACCCTCTGTCGCTCCATTGAAGCTAGAGAAAGCATCCTTCAAGGACTGCTCGTCAGTTCCAGGTGATAGACCTAGGGCCAAAATCAGCAGTAACTAAAACATTCAAAGTGCTATACAAGAGAAAGCAAATGTAAAATAACAACACATTCAGAACTACAAATAGTAATAACATGAAACCATTGCACTTACCCCCAACAAAAAGTTTTGTGGACATGTAACGGAGAGAACCGAGCATTGATGTCACTGGAACGTTTCTGTTTAGGAAACCCCCTTGTTTCAAGTGACCGCTGATTTTGGTGCAGAAAGCCATACTAGATGTCTGGAACGATTTACAACATTAATGAAACCTTTTTAAGCTACGAAAATGAAAATAAAAACTTCTAAAATGTCAAGATTCCGTTTACCAGAAAACTACATTAACAAAGACATACTAGACATGGAAGTATAGTATTTAAAATTGTATGTAAATCCAAAAGACTAATCAAACCAATTCGATATAATTTTCCAAGCAACTAAGATGTACAGAAATACAAATAAGTAGATTGTCCATGGCAAACAAATGCTTGGTGGAACCACAAATACTGGTTTTCAAAAGCTAAGGCACATATCAAAGCTATGGAGCAATATACAACTCAACCATTCCATTTTCTTAGACTTTAGTACCCGTAATTACTAATTTTCATCAGAAGAAAAATCAAACTTAGAGACATTGGTGAGTATAACAAAGAGACAGAAAGCTTATAACACTAAAGGAACTTGCTAATTAGGTAATGACCTACATTCCTACATTGATTAAGAAATTAAGCAGATCGACCTAATTGTAACCCCAATTGAACTTAGTACACCTCTAACTAAAGCGAAACAGAGAACGAGAGAACAATTAGATTAAGAAAAACGTCGATTAGCCTCCAGAAAAGAAGAACCATTCCTTGGATTTCGCAGAAATGATAGTACAGAGAAAGGAAACTTACCAGAGGAAGAACCCTAGAAGGTGAATATGTGTTCACGGCTTTCAGAGCTTTTTCGTCGTCCAGAGTTCACTGTCTCCGGTGGTCTGGATCTCTCTGATCATAATTGCTTCTACCCAAAATGGGCCGTTTATGGGTTATTAAAGCCCATGCAATACTTTTACGTCTTTATAAAAAAAGTTTTTTTGGACTTAAGAGCTGCAAAATGCGAACAAAACAGCTTCAGAAATAATTGAAGAAGGCACAGTTTCGTGAACAAGTTCACACCACTTGTCTCTTACAACAATCAAACATCTTAGATGGGTTCTCATTTGTATAATTCAAAAACATAAATAATTTTTTTTATACATTTCTAGATCGAAAGAATACTCAAAATGGACCCTTCTGTTTACAGACAATACAAATGTTTGATAATTGTGATGATCACAATCAAGAAGACCGCTTCAATAAGATTTAATGGGAGATGCATCGGTTGGTTCTTGTAGGAGCTCACGGGCAAGTCGCACTGGCCTGTCTTGTAAATATGCAATGTCGCTGTTTGGCGCTGTTATAAGATGGTGATCTTATCCTTCTCCATCTGTAATGTCTGATCCATCATTATCATCTACAAAGGAGATAACGAACAACTGGTTTCATCATTATCATCTACAAAGGAGATAACAAACAACTGGTTTCATCAGAATCTGAAAGGTTGTTGCAGTTTTTCGCGGCTAAGAAGAGAAAAAACGGTAAACTTACCAGAGAACTCTAGTGTCTCGGGTTGATTAACCGATGAGAGCTGTATGCTTTCTGGAGGTATACAGTTACAGAAAGAACCTGGAGGAATTTGAGAACAAGCAACCATGTAAAGAAAAAACATACAAACAACAAGAACCAATAAAAGAAGTAATAAGCTGGAAGATATACACAAGCTGTCTTACCTACTCGAGCCATCCAATTAATCCATCTAGGAATAGGCTTTCCTGTTACCTGCAAGCATACTTCTTCAGTGAAATGGTTACAGTTCTTGGAAATTAAATGGTAAGTGTCCCCATGATACTTCCTGGAAAGCTTCTCCATGAATGAGCGAAAATCTGAACGAGACATGCTGGTGGTTCCCAACAAAAATGACCGCCTAAAGATGAAACCTGGACAGCTCCTAGGTTCAATCTCAAATACCCCACTGCTCGAATACTCGTGAGCCCCATATCCATATTCGAAACCATGAGCTAGTAGGTAGGCATAACAATGTGAAAAGAAGTCATGTTAGAGAAACATTTAGCAACAAATAATTGTTCCAGCCACAGCAAGAATAGAACTATAACTCATCAGGTAGGTTCTAATTATGAAATGAGAATTTTTTAGACAAACCAAGCAGTATATGAAAAAGGTTTCTATCCTAGAATCCTCAATACTTGTCTACTCTTCTCCTGCTAAAAATTGTATGAAGAACCAATCATTGTCGCCTACCCAATATATCAAGTATAATGGTTCCTATTCAACTAGAGTAAAGTTGATGAGATTATACATACTAAGTCGTTAAACCAGAAAAGGATGAAAGTAAAGAGAAGAAGCCACATTTTACCTTCAATTCCAGAGTGAAAAATGCCAAGACTGAACCAATAGAGATAATTGTTAACATGTTAGAAACCGAACCAAGACCGAACCAAGGTTTCGATTCATCCTTTTACTACATTAAAGTAAACTTTACATTATGGATTAGATTTTGTCGATCCAAATGTTAGAAAAAAAACGGACATGGGTTTTTGGGTTTTGCCAGGGAATTATTACTATTTACTATACGAAAACATTACATTGGAATAAGTATATAGAAAATCGAACATAGTTCCTTCTCGCTGCTCTCTCCTGTTTTAGAGATATTGAGTACATCCATCGGAGCCTTTGCTGCCGATTTCTCCTTTTCTTTCTCTTTGATTACAACATCATCATCCTCTCGACCTATTTTAATCCTACCTGGCCAAAGCTCTACTCTATTTCCAAAACTGAATGACATCAGCTTTGAAATTGGAGATTTAAGTCATAATAGAACGCTCTGATCTACTCAGTGGAGAGATCTCATTCGCTCAAGACTTTTCAATTTTTCCTCAGCTACATCGGAGGTTGCATGCACCATCGGAATTGATTTCCTCTGAAATTAAACTTACTGAAACTCAACTTTACTGATCAACTACTAATCTAGAGAACAGAGAATGACGATCTACTTTTGGTTAGAAAATGGAGAATTCCCCATTACATGAGGCCTTTCAGTCGCTGAAGATTCTTGAAGATGAACCGGTGGATCTTCCTACTACATGTAACTACAACAAAATGCAAGATCAAAATCACATACTTTTAGGCAGATTACTTAATACGAAGAAACAAAATATGGTTCGAGCCATGATCACATTACCACGGATATGGCGAACATATACAAAAGTTATTGGCTCAGTCATTTCACAAGATCACTTTATTTTTCGCTTTCCATCGGAAGAATCACTCTTAGCGGTTACACGATTTGGTATTTGGAACTATGAGGAGTGGGGAGTTGATGTAGTTCATAAACAAGGCATGCAAGAGGAGCGATATGTAACAAAGGTTCCGATTTGGATCCACATGTTTAATATACCTATGCATCATCAGAAGAAAGATCTTTTCATAGTTATTAGAAGCACATTTGGGGAGGTCTTAGAAATAGATTATGATGAAAATCGAACAAACCTCCACGAATTTATATGAGTCAAAATTATTATATGATCTTGATAGCCCATTACACATCAAAGAGCATTCCGATTCTCGGACAGTAAAGTCTTAAAAGTATCCTTTTATTTCGAAAGAATTAAAAAATTTTGTCACTATTGTTATAGGCTTACTCATGACAAACGACATTTCCCTTGGTTGGATGATACTTCACCACCTCTCTCACCAAAAGGAGTAGGTGTGAGGCCTGATGAGACTAAAGTTCAATCAAAAGATTGCTCAACTAATAGTAGGCAGAAGGCTCCTCAACTACATAAAGAACTAAACACAGAACAAATTGGCAAGGCATTGACCTCTACGACGAGTAGTCAACAACAAAACATTGAGACTTCTAAGGTTCATTGCTTATCTAAATTAGAGGATCTAACTTAAAAACATAACGAAGATGAAATCAATTTCCTACAATCTAGGACGAGTAATCAAGATCAAATAGCAGAAAAGCCAAAGCCTTAAAATTCACTAAGGATAAAAGACAACACTAACCGTGACATTGAGTGGAAGGTTGACAATGGTGCTAAATCTGATTTCTTGCTAAACACGTTGGACATCATTCCCAAAACTTCGACAATAGATCACCCAAAAGGAGAAGGCTCTAGGCAATCAGAGAAAGATCGAAAACAATATTCCCCCCTTACACACAAATATCAAGCTAAACATCTCAAAAATTCAATCTCCCAGTCTAATGATGGCCTCGATTAGGAAATGGCTCAATCGCTACATCAAAAGAAAACAACCCCAGAACAAATTTCAAGAAAAAGCGTAAGATTACAGAAGTTCTTCACCCAAAGCTAGCCATTCTTCTAACCAAATAGGTATGGTGACTATCCTTAAGTCACCCATTTCGCCATGAGTATCCTAAGTTGGAACTGTCAGGGACTGAGGAATACCCTGACAGTTCGACGCCTAAAGGAAATAAGGAAATCCTTATTCCCAGACTATCTATTCCTCATAGAGACAAAAAATAATAACGAATATATTTTAACAGTTAAAGAATGTGTTGGTTATCAAAATGTTTTTACAATAGACCCAAAAATGACCGAAAGAATTAAGCACTGTCAAAAGGAGATTATGGCCTGGAAAAGAACTAAACAGACTAACTCGCCATGACAAATGGACACTATCAGACGGAGGCTACAACAAGAGGTATCAAAAAATAATCCTAACTATGAGTTAATTAACCAACTTAAAATGGACCTTTTGGCGCAAGTACGATATGAGGAGGAATTCTGGAAACAAAAATCTAAAGAAAAATGGCTTCGGGATGGGGATGCGAATACAAAATATTTTCACAACAGTGTCAATAGGCAACGCAAAAGAAATAACATTTATTGCCTTCATGATTCAAACGGCAACAGACACTACATAGAAGGCTCAAACGGATCAATAGCTTCTCAATACTTTTATGACCTTTTACAGTGTTTTAACCCGGATAATCTCAGTTCCTTTACTCACAATATTCAACCCAAAGTTACTAACCAGATGAATTTCGCTCTATTAGCCCCTGTTTCAGCTGGAGAAATTAAAGAAGCGGTCTTTAGTATCCGAGCGGATAGTGCACCAGAACCTGATGGTATGACTTGGTGTTTTTTCAGGTATTATTGGGATATAATTGCACCACAAATAACAACAAAAGTACAAGAAGTGTTTTCCACAGGTTGCTTCCCAGCAGAATGGAATTACTCTTACATAAGTCAAATTCCGAAAAAGGAATCTCTAGTACATATGAGCGATTTCTGACCAATCAGTCTGTGTTCCATGACATATAAAATAATCTCAAGGATTATCATATGCCGTCTTCAACCAATGCTGAAGGATATAATTTCAGACATACAAGGAACGTTTACACCTGGAAAATTAATAACGGACAATATAATGATTGCGCACGAATTAATTCACCACATCACAACAAATAGACTGAACAAATCTAGGTACATGTTAGTTAAGACGGATATCTCTAAAGCTTATGACATATTGGAATGGGATTTTTTAAGGCAAGTGCTACTCCGACTAGGATTCGCTGATAGATGGGTACGACTAGTTATGTATTGTGTCACATCAGTATCCTTCTTAGTATTATTAAATGGGTAGGCACATGGTTTGATTCAACAAATAGAGGGATCAAGCAAGGAGACCCAATCTCCCCATATCTATATATTCTTTGCATAGAAGCCCTCATAGGAAAAATGAAACATCTTCTCAAGGAATGTTATCTGGTATCCAATTCAGTAGCGAGGGTCCAATAATTAATCATTTATTATATGCAGATGACAATCTGTTTATCTGCAAAGCAACGGTGCAAGAAGCCATGGTACTCAAAGAGTTTTTACAAGAATACTCAAAAGCATCTCGACAATTTATCAACTTTGACAAATCAGCTATAACATTCGGCAGGTTACCTAATGACTTGCAAAATCAGATTTGTACCATATTGAATATACACTCTTGCAGCGGTATGGAGAAATACCTTGGATTACCAGACACTTTCAAGGGTTTAAAGACCCAGATTCTTCGATTATTTACTGATAATATGGAAAAAAGGACTAACTCCTAGTTTGCAAAGACTTTACCAGCTGGGGGGAAAGAAATAATGCTCAAGACAGTCGCGACGTCGCTTCCCATCTATGTTATGTCTTGTTTTCTGCTCACTAAGACACTGTGTAGGAAACTTACAAGTATTGTGTGTTCTTATTGGTGGAACAATGAATCAAACCGGAACAAACAGATGCAAAAATCGAAAGATAAGGGTGGATTGGGATTCAGAGATTTTGGAAATTTTAACATATCGGTATTAGCCAAACATACTTGGCGCCTAATACACCACCCCACATCACTACTGGCAAGAATATAGAATTCCATATATTTCAGCTCTACTAACTTCTTAGAGAGTGAATTGGGTAATAAACCATCTTACTATTGGAGGAGTATTCAAAAAGGTAAATGGTTGTTATCAAAAGGCATTATTAAACAGATAGGAAATGGAATGGATACTTATGTATGGACAACTAATTGGGTGATGGATCAATACCCGAGACCACCAATCCGTAGAGATTCTATCTTCAACGTTGACCTTAAGGTAAGTAATCTTCTGGATTCAATTGGATGAAGCACCTCGTTAGTATATGAAACCTTTCATTCATCGGACATACCTCGCATTCTAGTAATAGTACATGGACTAGACAGGGCAGACGAATGGATTTGGAGTTTTAATAGATCCGGCTATTACACAGTCAAAAGTGGGTACTAGTTCATCAATAATCTCAATGAGCACGGATTATTAGAGACACCCTCTTCTATTGATTATCAAATTGTTCTAAAATCAAAGATATGGAAAGTTCGGGCCCCAAACAAAATTAATTTTTTATGTGGAAAGCTCTCTCAGGAGCTTTAGCAGTAAATTCTTAACTTGCTCAAAGAAAGATTATCACTACCCCAGTTTGTAGGATCTGTGGATGCAGTCCGGAGACTATTAATCATATGTTGTTTTTATGTCATCCAGCGAGACAAATCTGGAGATTGACAAACTTTCCAGAACCGTCTCAAAGATTTCATGGCACATTAATTGACAGTAATTTTATTCACCTACTTACCACCAGCAAAAATCACCAAATTCCTGAGGATGTTCGAATGGTTTTCCCTCTGGGTCCTTTGGTTTTCCCTCAGGGTCTATGGAAACACCGTAACTATATCATCATGTAACAGTTGAATCCTGATTTGCTTAGTCTCACCAATGAATATCTTACAGAAGCTAGGATGTGGAATAAGCAACATGGTTGCCTCATTTCCTCTTCATCGGATTCATTGCGATTGTTCAGAATCACACCGGAGATCACACACTCTTAATGTAAATATAAAGCATGGTGGTTTATAGTTTACAACAAAAATTCATATTTACACGGCGGTTCCTGGATAATCAAAAACACAGAAAATAACCAGTTACTGCATGCTAGACATACTCTTCATCACACAGGAACAAAGTTCCACGTAGAACTTCAAGGTTTAATATGGTTGCTACAGTGCATAAAAGACTTTAATTATTTTCCAATAACTATAATGTTGGAAAATAAGGAGATCTATCAAGCCATTTCCTGACCTACTCAATGGCCACGTTTTCAGTATCAGCTTAACCTTATTGAGGAATTTATAGATCTAAATAATGGAGTGCCGTTTCAAATAATCCCACTCCAACGGAATGCATGGACTTATTTGATCGCTAACAGTGTCATAAAAGAATATCGATTCTACGACTACATAGGACATCACATACCAGGTTGGTTACTCCGTCATAACCCTCTCCATTTTCTCCACCTTTGATATATTTAATACTCTCCAATTACCTCTCTTTCTAGCCAATACCTATAACATTGATCCTGCAATCATTTCATTTCATTTAATTATCCTAGTAATACATTTATTTCTATTGGCTAATAATTACCATCCTCTCTAAATTTCTTGACCACGGCTCATTGTTTCTCTAACCACCGACTTGGCCTTATCCAAATATTCACCCGACATCTACATCCAACAAAGCTCCAAGGTCTACCTAAAGTGGCTTTACTAAGTCATTGAAGACCACTGTCTCTCTGTCTTTTGGTCTTTCTACTCTCTATGTTTATGCATTAGTTTAACGATGTGTGTCTTGCAGTTTTTTTAAATTAAGTTCTTAAGTCTAGAGTCAGTCTTTTGGTTAATGGTTCTGTTATGTCTCCGTAGTAGTCTTAGACTCGATCCAGGGGTCTGGTTGGGTTAGAATGTCTAATGTTTTTGTAACCTTTTATTATCATGTTTTGCAAATGAATGAATACCATTTGCTTTGGAAAAAAAAAAACGTCACAAATTATTACTAATATCTATAGTTACAATACAATTGTCAAAATATATCAAATTTTTTGTAGTTAATCAATACGGTCGTGGTGGTGTAGTGGTAAAGTCAAAAAAAATAGTACGTTACTTGGCCTTTTTTACCATATTATGTATGATATTTTTAAAAAAATTTATCGTGGTTCCCTAGTCGTCGAATATAACCAACGATAATAATAGGTTATCTAAGTTCGAACTATTTAGATCATATAAATATTAAACTGAATAAGATTAATGAATAAGAAATAAAAAAACCGGAAAACTGACAATGGTGTCTCGGAGTTGGGTGACCGACTGTCGACTTTGAACGAATAATTGAATTGTAAAATGTGTATATTAATCTGTTAATAATAAAGAAATGTATAATTGTTGTAAGAAATGGTCACCACAATTTTATAAAATGAAAGAGTTAGGTTTGATAACCGATATGTATGTTTCATTCATGGGGATAATGTCGGCTATTATGTCAGATGCCATGTTCCATTCATCCATCTTGTCCCTCGTCAACATTTCTCCCATACTTCTTTTTCTTAATAATTTATTATCTTTTCTTATGTAAAGGAATTGAAATTAATTCAATGTCTCTAACTTATAATAAGTTGATCATATATGTTTTCCATTTTGAGTTACCATAAACCAAACAGTGATGATCTGGTGGTAAAGATTGGCTTAGACAAAGTGTAAATTCAACAATTTTAAGTTCAGATTCATTTCGAAAACTAAATAGTTACTGTTTATCTAGACAAATATGAAATTATACTTTAGCTCTTATTAAAAGATTTGGAATCAACCTACTCGTCGGTACATATTCCTTAGAGATTAATTGGACGTTAATTTATATATTCGAGATTAACTGCAAAAAAAATCATTAGTACTCCCCATTGTTTTTTTTAGTTGATATTTTAGAAAAAAAAATTTGTTTATTTTTAGTTAATCTTTTAAGAGTTCTATGCAAATTTTTTTGTAGTTTTGGTATTTTTGACTTTTTAAATTCTGCTTATTGATTTGTGATTGGTTAAACTATTTTGGAATTTGTGATAAAATATTTTTGTTTAGATAAAACAATTAAGGAATTCTTTAATATGTATAAAAAACGTAAAACATCAACTATATAAAAAAAGAGAGTTTTAATTATGTTAGTTGTATTAAGCTAATAAAATAAGTGCTTTAAATGAAACATTATTGCCAAGAAGTAAATGATCCAGTTGGCTTGTCTCTTTGATATCAGGTGGTGAGTTCAAATCACGTCTGTTCTAATGAAAACAATTTAGCTATAAATCAGATTTTTGTCGATTCTATTTATGAGTAAAGTTGACAAAAAAAACAAAAAACCACCGCAACAAAGTCAGTGAAACTGTATTATATAATGCTTTATAGGACATTATATTATATACGTATTTCTAAGTCTAATTTCGAGATACTACTATGTATTTATAACTACAAATTCTATTGTACTATGTTTGTGCTACCGTAAAAAAACAAGTCAAGAGTGTCAATTTCCAAACCTTTCCAAAGCTTGAAGGTTGACCTTTGTATCTTGATTTGCAAGTCAAATTAATTAACATGTGATTTCAATGCTGAAAAACATCTCGACAGTCAAATTTATTGTCGGTCAGCTAAAAATGTATTTAATCTAGCTTCGTAACATAATGAAAAGAAAATTTGGAGAAAAAGAGAGAATGATACTTAAAAAATAATTGGGAAAATGTATATTATTTCTGTTTCTTTTTTCATTTCGACTATAGATATCACATTTACCTCATATATTATATTAAAACATTAAAATTTAGTTAAAATTCGTAAATAACCTTTAGTCTAGTAATAAGTAATAATTTTATTAAAAATAAATGTATTTGTATATCTAGAAATCAAATCATGCGGTCTCCACGTAGTTTAGTTAAAAGTCAGTGTCTTATGAATCTAATAGTAGTGGTCATGTATACTAGTAACTAGATACACTAAATGGGTAGGTGAGAGGTCAATTGAGAACAAAATAGTTGAAGGAAAAAGGAGTCTCTTGGTTAGTTACATCGAACGGCTAATGGGAGCCGTCAAGGTTGACCATTTTCATTACGTGTCTACTTATTAGCCCTTGTCCTAACCCCCAAGTTCTTTTCCACGTTGCTCATTTTTATCTGCCTCTTCATATGAAAGATATTACCTAATCAGATAAATATCTATCTTATCGAAAAACATATCTTCAAAAGTTAAATAATTTGTTGTTTTTTTCCGTTTTGGATAATCATGAAATTCGGATCAAAATCCTAGTTTTTGTGAATTTAGAAACTACTTTTAGAAAAAAAAATATTTTTCTATGTATAAGCTGAGATTGGAATTAGTGACTTTTGGAACTCTTTATCTAGGGTATTGCCAATAAAACTACCTGGTCAGGGTAAGTTATATAATTTGTTGGTCATATGCAATTAAAATTCACATTTTCAGTTTAATTTTTGTATATAAAAAAATGTAATTAATTCTTGTTAAATTGTTGAGGACGTGTGGTTCAGTGATAACGTTTACTTTAATTTTTTTAAGTACTAGAGTTTGATTTTTTTCCGATTTTAAAGAAAAAAAAATTTTAGAATATGGAATTTGGCTACTGATTTGGTCTTATCGATCTAATTAGAAAAGAAAGATTGACAAAAAAAAAATTTGTTGCCAAACTTATTGATATATCATTTAAGATAGCACTACTGTATTGACAATCTCAATCACAACAATAATTGATCAACTTTTAATGTATACTTAACTCATCTATATATATACGCGACTCATAAATCAATATATTTAATATGCGCGACTCTTATGAGTAACCAAACACGGAGTTTTAGGCAATAAGTGCTCTCAATCTTCAATTATTTTAGAACATTAACATCAACATCTACTACTTAATTTCCTATCACCAGTTTTCAAACTACCTCCTTTTAATAATAAAAGATGAAAGAACGTTGACAAGCAACAACAAAATCGCAAAATTTATATCTTAGAAAATTATATTTTACGTAATTTGCTTACGCTAATATTTTCTTTCACTGAAAATTCATACATTGATAAATCTCGAAAAAATATATAGTTAGTTGAAATATTAAGACAGGTGAAAAACATATATATTTTCGGAAGTTAAGTCTAGATAAAGAAAAAATTTTAAGATATAAGTGAAAAAGATTTAGTTAGAATACTATGAATTAAAACACAAACCAAAAATCAATGGTAAAACTTCCTATAACGATTAATAACATTGAAAATGAAAATTAGGCTTCTACACTAGCAAAAATAAAATTTCATGTTTCTTTTGGAAATGGCAGAATTGAACATCGTCGATCGTTTAACGACTCAATAGAACCTAATATACAATTAGATACAAGACTCTTTAAAGAAAAAAAACAAACCTAACAGAACAAACACTCAAACGAACCAAAAATGAAATTGAACAATCTACCTAAATAGACAATTCACAAGATCTTTGGCTACGCTAATATATGCTTACAATTATATAATAGTACTTGTAATTCTTACAAAAAAAAAAACCATGTTAATGGAGATAAACATGTAAAATTTAATCGAATGACAAACTTTATTTATCTTGACAATAAATTTGTCTATTTCTTTTTTAAAAATGGACCGTCTCCATTGATGACATGCCCACCTTACGCGATGAGTATGATGAGCCGATTACTTTAATTTTCCCCATTTGTCAACCGTATGGAAACCGTAGCATTTAAAATTAAATTTGACAAAGACTTTATAATAAAAGCATTTAATATTAAATTCGAAAAAGACTTTTTAATAAAAACATTTACTTTTTTTATCCCACATCAACCTTTCTTCTTCTCTTCCCATACACTATATATAATACGTACTCACACTTCTTTCAGATTCAAAATATTCTCCTCATTTTCATTCTTTACTAACAAAAAAAGTTTTATTTGTTTGAAAAAAAGTTAAGAAGTCGACATGGTTTTGCCATCCTTAACACCTTTTAAATCCTCATCGGAATATGATTTTCCGGTGATTGATTTCTCTTTAAACGACCGGTCAAAACTATCGGAGAAGATTGTAAAAGCTTGTGAGGTTAATGGTTTTTTCAAAGTGATAAACCATGGAGTTAAACCGGAGATAATATCGAGATTTGAGCATGAAGGTAAAGAGTTCTTTAATAAACCGGAATCAGAAAAGCAATTAGCCGGTCCGGCGAGTCCTTTCGGTTATGGATGCAAGAACATCGGTTTTAATGGTGATTTGGGTGAGCTTGAATATCTTCTTCTTCACGCAAATCCAACATCTGTTGCTGATAAATCTGAAACTATTTCTCATCAAGATCCCTTCAAGTTTAGGTACGTACATATATTTTACATTTTACAAATTTTTTTGTTTTTCTTTTGTGTTTTTGTATTTC
The DNA here is from genome assembly GCA_900406405.1 of Lepidium africanum. NCBI lineage: Eukaryota > Viridiplantae > Streptophyta > Magnoliopsida > Brassicales > Brassicaceae > Lepidium > Lepidium africanum. The sequence continues at coordinate 56,959 of OVAX01000082.1, read as the reverse complement.
TTTTTCCAACTATCACATTGACAAAACTCAATCGAAAAAGACTCAATTCATAAATAACCCGGAACCCTTAAACACTAACAATATCGCTCATTGAAAATATATTTTTTCGTTTTTGACATATTTTTGCACCTAATAATTATTATATATTAATAAGATACATAATATAGGATAATGACGTGAAAATGCATGAGAAAATTGTTAACCACGCGTATTTTGTTGCGTATACAAATTAAATTAAATTAATTTTTGTATTAATTTTGTTTGTGCTATGTGAAAGTTGACCAAACTAAAAATTGGTGTCAATTGTATGAGGATCTGACTTGTAGGATCAATACCTAAAAAGAGAGAGAAATAGATGCAATGTCGAATAATGGATAATGGCCACAAGACATGGCTTTCAATTATTATCACTCTTTTTTTCTCTTTTTTGTCATTAAAGCTGCCTATATTGTTTATTTAAAAATTAAATAAATAGTTTATAAAATAGGTAATCGTACCAACTTTCCGGTTCACCTGATAATTTGTTGTAATCATTAATTTTATAAATAGTTGGATTTTATTCTTGGTTCATAGTATATTTCTTGTTTCTTTCATTTTGGATGCCAGCAAATTTATTTATATTTATTTTACTCAAAATATCAAAAACTTGAAAGTGCTTTTGTAACCTCGACTGCGACATAGTTGATTAATCATAATCATTTTATAAACTTTTCCTAATTTGGTGGCATAGTTTACCTTTATAAATATATTTATAAATCGAATTCTTGGTGGAAATCGAATTCATGGGCTCCATGTTAATAGTTGTTTATAATAATACTAAAATTCAGATTATATGTATTAGAAAAATAATTGAATAGACTTGGTCAATGCATGAATAATCGTGCATGAACACTTTAAACACCTCAAAAAAGAATCAAAATTTGAAACGTCAATTATTCAATTTTTGACTTCTTATCTATAAAAAAGAAAATATAACAACTTGTAAAAAAAAAAAAATTCGTGGGGTCCTCAATTTTCGAACATTCTTCTGAACAAAATCTTACATCTTTTCTTCTTTATTATTTATCGTAAAAAATAATAATTCGTAAAAATGCTAATAAAATTCCACGTGTTTATTTCTGATAGCTCGGCGACGAATGATTACATACGGGCAGTCAAAGATTTAGCATGTGAGATTATTGATCTAACGGTGGAGAATATATCAAATGAAGTGCGTAAGTTAATCAGAGACGTTCGTAGTGATTCTATCCTACGGTTGAATCGATATCCACCTGGACCATATGGTTTAAAAGGTGTTAGTCAAATAGGATTTGGAGAGCATTCTGACCCTCAGATCTTGACGGTGTTAAGATCCAACGATGTAGATGGACTTGAGATTTGCTCACGTGACGGCTTATGGGTCCCAATTCCTTCTGATCCTACTTGCTTCTATGTTTTGGTCGGTGACTGTCTTCAGGTAATTATTATTCACTCTATTTTTTTTTGGTCAACTATTCACACTACTTCCATTTGTAAATTTATCCAACTTTTGAAAGATTAAATATTATTTAAGAAGTTCACATTTTCCTAAAATAATTATGATTTGTAATATTACAGTTTATTTTGTATGAGTGGTCTTTAAGTCAGATTGAGTTATTGTTCCTTTATAAACATAAGTTAATTGTATAATTGATTTCTTAAATAGGCAATGACGAATGGGAGATTTACAAGTGTGAGGCATAGAGTATTAGCAAACACAGCAGACAAGCCACGTATGTCTGCAATGTATTTTGCAGCACCACCATTAGATGCAAAAATCTCACCATTGCCAGAAATGGTATCGCAAGAAAATCCACAGAAATATAATTCATTTACATGGGGTGATTATAAAAAAGCTACATATGCTCTTCGATTAGGTGTTCCTCGTCTCGAATTTTTCAAAATTATATAAATATTAATATTAATATTCTACTTGTAGTTATATATGTAGATTTTATATATTTACTTTGGTTGGAAAAGATATATGATTGTAATTGGTTTATTATACAAATATACACCTTGTGAAGTGTGTAGTTTTAGAATACAAAAGAATTGATTTTTAGTCGTTGAGTATTAGTCTATAAAGTTTAATTAATTAGAATTATATTGTGTGATAGATATTAGAATTATATTTGCTGTCTCTAAATGATCAACTATTCACGAATATACTGAATCACTTCACAACCTATGCATTTATGATGTCCATTACCACTTAATTAAATAATTTTGTCTTCAAAACTAGTAAGATTCAATGCAGATTTAGCTTTATGAAAAATTTTGATAACAAATATACATCATTTATACTTCAAATAAAATAATTAGTATAATAGTTATTTAATTCATTGATGATTTTTTATGGATTTTATTTAGCTTCTGTTTATAGTTATTCAATTCATTGAGGGTTCTTTATCATTTTCATCACTTAATGCACACATTTTGCACATACGAAGTTGCGCTGCTAAAATTATAAAGATATATATATTTGTTATTATTTTAGAAATGTTTGTAAACAATGATATTTGAATTTGAAAAGTAATATGGTTTGTTGAATAAACTAAACAATTAAATTTATTGATAATAATTTATATATAACTTGAGTTTATATTAAAAGTATATTAAATATGTAATAATTCATAATTATTTTTATATAAACGTAGTTTATTTTGAGATATGTTTTTCTTTTCAACGTTGAAGATTTAACAAAAATATATCTTAAAATAAACTATATTTTAGCTTCAATAATTTTAAGTTGATACTTATGCTTATTTATAAACTGTATATATGATTCTATTGAAATAATTATAAATTGATACATTATAGTTTGTTGTAATAGAAAAGATTCTACGTCTATAATTACATAACTATTTGAGTTATATTTCATAGTTATAAGCACTATTCTTTTGTATAATATAAAATTATAATAACTCATAAATATATATAAATGTAACATTATATATACCAAAGTTTTTAATACAGGCTATCTATTTGACCAAAAAACATGATCCGAAATCTTTTCTAAATCATCTTTTCAAAATCGCTATATATTTGACCAAAAAACATACAATCTAATATTGACTTTAACGAATGAAAAAGAAAAACTACATTTAAAAAAAACTATCACACAAGCTCTCTGGCAAACTTCGACACGTTCATCAGTTTTAAACAAGATGTTCCTATTTGAAAAATGGTTGGTTGGAATAGTGTTAAGCTTTCAAATTGTGTCAAAATAAATCATGAAAACCAGATTTTTTTTTTATATACCTTACAACAACCTTCATATCAATCGACATGTTATAACACAATCCAATTAGTTTCATAAGAGACAATTAAATCTTTTTAAAATATTGTGGTAACAACAATAAACAATAACGAGACTTAATGATTGAGTAGTAGAAGCTTGAAGTGAAAACTGATGCTAACTAGTAACTATGATTTTAAATTGAAGTTTTTTTTTTGTCAGTATTCTCGAAGTTGCAGTAATCTCACAATGGGCCGGCGAATGACATGGGCCTACCATATACTATGTATGACCTTAAAATCAAAGTTCAAAGTGGGCCGCCAAATGAGATGGGCTTGCCAAAACGTATTGTCTTTTTCCCTTATAGTGAAATTATATGGTCTGAAAGGAAAACTGTAAAAGTCAAAACACCGTCAGAGCAATCTTTTTGTCACACTACCCCCACCAGTCTTGAAAAGCGGAGCTTGATGATGATGAAAAAGAACCCTCAAAACTCTCTCAAACGTTTCACTTTTGTCTACCACTTTTGACTGAGGATCGAATCCCAACAACATGGATTTTGAGCTTCAGCAACTAGCATTGTGTCTCTTCATTCTCTGTTGCCTCTTTCAAGCCATCGCAGAAGATGATGAATGGAAGATAGCCACAGCCACACTGTCCAAAGACAAGGATGGATCCTCTTCCGTCACCACTGGTACTTCTTCTTCTTTCTCTCTTTTTGTCTGTTTCTCTATAAAACATCTAACTTTTCCTGATAGGAGGAGCTTGTGGGTATGGAGATCTGAAGCAAAGTAGCTATGGCGGATACAGTGCAGGTTTGAGTGGAAAGCTGTTCAATAGAGGAAGCAGCTGTGGAGCTTGTATGGAAGTGCGGTGTGTGAACCATATACGGTGGTGTCTTGAAGGGAGTCCCTCTGTAGTGGTAACAGCCACTGATTTCTGTCCTCCTAATTCAGGCCTCTCTTCTGATTATGGAGGTTGGTGCAACTTCCCAAAGGAGCATTTGGAACTATCTCATGCTGCATTCACAGGAATAGCTGAAACAAGAGCAGATATAATACCAGTGCAATTCAGAAGGGTCAAGTGTGGACGGAGAGGTGGATTGAGATTTAGATTGAATGGGAGCTCTCACTTTTTTCAAGTGCTGATAAGTAATGTAGGCATGGAAGGAGAAGTGGTGGGAGTGAAAGTGAAGGGCCATAGAACGGCTTGGATTCCAATGGCTAGAAACTGGGGACAGAACTGGCACTCCTCTCTTGATCTCATCGGACAGTCTCTTTCTTTTGAGGTTACTCTTAGAGGAGGCAAAACCATTGCCTCTTACGATGTGGCTCCTCCGTATTGGCGCTTCGGAATGACATACGAAGGCAAACAGTTTCAGTCCTGACTCCATATTGTGATTCACTTTGCTCAACCAAGTTGTGCCTTTATTATGTATGACTTTCGACACATACTAATCGTATCACTTCAGTTCCACAACATATCTCCTTTTGCTTTTTGTCTTTTTCTTTACTTGGAAGGAAAAATGATTAGGCAATGCAGACAGTGTCATGACATTCAGATCTCATTATGTGCTTCTATAACAAAATATCATTTACTTTTATATCATTAGCAACCAAACGCACAAAACATGTAACACTCTGCATCTTCTGCCAATGGAAACAACAAGGAAAAAAGCAAAAGAAGAATTGATGGATTTGTATATGCTTGCAATCTATCTTTGAGGTTCTCGAAGGTCAAAAATTTAACCACATTATAATCGTCCTATATTCTATTCACCCATCATTGGAGCCATACATGTATGGAACACAGTGCTTAAGACTTGTGGGACTTGTGAGGAGCTGTGTTCACTCCGCACAAGCTCCACCAACAACGGGAAGAAATCTGGTGCATACCTCTTGAATGAATCTCTCTTTAGTCCTCTTAGTGTCTTCAGCACTGCTACCACGAGAGGAGATCTCGCTGCTGCTTCTTCCTTTGATGCTGCTCCCATGGGTAGAATCCACTTTGTAGGCTTCCTGTTTTCTTCCAACTCTACACTCTGAAACAATGTGCATTTCAGGTACATCTTCAGTAATTTCACACACACTGTAATCAGTTGAGACTCTATGTTTAGTTCAATGGACAATTCTGGATTGTGTGTCAGTAGGTCTTGAAGAGTGTCCAAGTAATTCTGGTGCGTGTCATTTTCGAAATGAAGCATGGGAGGTTCAGAAAGGTCTAGGATAGTGCATGCCCTCCTCATTTTCTTTTGCATAATCAAATCAGAATTTAGCTGGTGGGCATGTGATGAGACTGTTGAGAGTATCTCCAGTATAATTGTGACGTGAGATGCCAACAATGATTGCTGATGGATTCGATAGAGATCGGTCAGTACCTGAAAACAGGAGAAAGGGTCTCAGATCATTATTCCGGAGCAAGGGAAAGTAAAAGATCCAACATTTCTAGGTTCACGATGTACGTAGTCGATATATGCTCTAATATTTACATCCTTCCTGTTTGCTGGCATAAGTCAAAGCTTGGTAACTCATTACATAGTAGACCAAATAGTACATACCTGAACAACTTGCAACTGGACGGTTATGTGACTCTTTGTTCTTGAAACAACATAAGACATAGTTTGCAGGGTGTCCTCGTCCACCTCATCTTCATTACTATAGTCCTGATCAGATAATGTTTCTTCATCTGGAATGTCATCCACGGTTTTCAGTATCTTCATGAAACTAGACAAAGTCAACGAAGCTGCTTCTTTCACAGCCAAAAAAATCTCCTTCCACTCATCTTCCGAGAACCTGTCACCCAGTTCGTCTGCCAACCGCAGCAATGCACCCACTCCAGCTACAGTAGGACCGTGAGATGGATTTCTTATAAGACCAGCAAGCAAGAATACCACACTGGAAAGTTGAGACCTTATCACAGTAAAAAAGCTGATGAACAGGTCCACCAGAGACTGTGCTGCCATAGCTGAGGTCTCAGCATCCCAAGAAACACCGTTAGAATGTGGAGAAATTGTAGATGGCAATGAACTGTATTCATCTTCGGAAATTAGAGCATTCTCGCCCCACACACTGTTGAATAGAGGATAGATAACAGAACTGAGAATTCCAATCCAGAATGTTCGTGAAAAAAGATGGCCATGATCCTTTAAAATATTAAAGAGCACTTCCAAGGAGCTTTTACGAATAGCTGATCTGGAATCAGAAGTTAATTTAGACAATCCTGCAATACAAAAATAGTTATTTGATCAGAATGCTAGGACTGTCCGTTCCTATCCTCCCAGCAGATTAATTACAACCAAGTAAATAGAATTATCAGTGGATATGTGAACTCGAAAATGCAAGGTACCCAGAATATCTATGATGCATTTAAAGTGACATATCATTCACAACTTTTTTAATAAAAAATATTACCTGTGAGCAAAGGAACCCAATATGATATGTTCTCATCTGCATCCATAAAATCTTGGGTAATTGGTGCAAGGTTATCTGTTACTGGAGTACTAGGACTGCTGCACCTACCCTTCTCATTCCAGACAAGGCCTCCATCTGCAAGTTTTAGAGCGCAAAATCGTAGAAATGCGATTGCATTTAGACTGACATCGTTGGTAAACTGGCTATTTGTGAAAGTTATAAGGCATCTAACACAGTCAGTAAAAGTTGTTGCCTCCGTCTCTGTAATATATGAAAAATACTCTCGAACAATTCTTTCCATTGTCTCAAAGGCCAACAATACAATGTTCTTCCTTTCATCAGCTGCTGCAGTTGTAAAAATCTGAAAAGGAAATTGGCCACTCATAAATCATGTGTCGGTAGAGCATGTCTTTCAAAAAACAAAGGAAAATTAGAAATTCACAAACAGATAAACTACTCGCATAGTATCTTGGGTTAAACATGTTTTCCTCTTAAAATGAAGCTTAATCATATAAATTCACAAATAAGTGGATGATAGGAAAATGGAATTGAAATATACCTTGAAAACACTTTTCCACCCTGATTTCACATTACTGACACGGCTGAGGACCATTTGAGAAATGCACCGAACTATTAGTTCTCTAATTTCAGCAGAACTGCTTTTCTGCATAACTATGACAAATGGTCGAAGAAATTCATTTTGGAAGTTGTAATTAGCCAGCTCTTCACGTTCCAAGAACTTCATAGAAAGTTGTCTTAATGAGTCCATAACGAATATTGCAACAGAAAGATTCTCTGACAAGCCAACAGATACAAAAAAATCTGACAGGATGCTCCATATGCGAGACCAGACTAGCCTGATGCGATTCATGTTATAGTGGCTGAACAGAGAGAGAAGAGATATGTAAGTCAATAAGTTGGCATCTTACTAGATCATGTGCGAACTTGATATCATATTCAGTAGCAAGACGTGATGTATTCAATTTGTCCATTTCTCATTCTGCGTTCTTGAGTCAGAGAGAGAATATTCAAAGAAAAAAATCTTACGCAATCTCAACTAATTTGGTGAGGCTAAATACTCGAGGATCCGTAGGAGACTGCAGTTCTGACATAGAGACTTTGCATAGAGCTTTAACAAATGCTACAATGGCTTCAGTCTTCAACCGCTGGCTGTGAGCATACACATTATTCAACTGAAAACTCCCAATCTGGTCAAGCAAATTCAAGTTTGCAATGAAGTTATTGATTTGATCCTGCTTCACAAGCGCCGACATATTTGGTTCAACTGCACTGCTATCATATGAGCCCCCACGAACAACAGCCATCATCACCGGATTCTGAAGGGCTCCTTTTTTCTTCAAGTTAGGAAACCCCAAGGATTTCTTCTCTTCCGCCTCCGAAGAAGCAAAATAAGATGCATCACTTGGAGCACCCTCACCCAATAATTGCAAATGCTCAATTCTAGAAAGACAAGTCAAAATATGCTCCCAAGCATCTTGCAAGTGATTACCATCTTCAATGGCAATAGATATGATGGCCTGAATCACATAAGAAATAATAACGAAGTTACAAAGAGGTGAATTACGCATGCTTCTCTCCATCAATGCAAGAAGAAGATTTACACTAAAGATAAAGACAGAAACAAGACGTGAAACCACAAAACTAAAACACATGATCTATTCTATTCAATGGCAATAGATATGATGGCCTGAATTACATAAGAGATAATAAAAAGGTTATGAAGAGGTGTATGCCTCAGAATGCTTCTTTTCTCTGTTCTTATTCAATGAAAACTAGATGTAAGATACGCGAACAGAGAGAGGAACTGCTTTCAATCTATACAACGAGTTCTTTAGAGAAACTTACTTTAACAGCATCAACATTCTTTTGCTTCATATCCCCTGCGCAATGCAGATTTGTGAACTTGGCCATGGAAGTGACAAATGCATCTCTTTGCGTTTGCATACCCATAACTGCTGTAACATGAACGGCATACCGAAAGCCTCTTAAGCATTCAACTGCAGCAAGCCTGTCATCACTCTGATCAAGTGTCACGCTGAATGCAGCAAGCATTGGGCCCCAGGAAACTTCAATCATAAAACGCAATATTGCAACATCTGTCACGACATGGTAAGCTGATCTACAAGACCAAAAAAAAAAAAAAAAAAA